>JAATLQ010029519.1:0-33174 GCA_013421005.1 Heliconius erato x Heliconius himera | reverse complement strand
GGCATTCATATTATAGCCTTTGTATAACATTCATATTCAATAAATACGTCCTACGCTGATCTCAAGATCATTATCGTCTTCGCTTTTAGTGGGCGTGTGTTTTAACGGTCAATTGTGAATATTACAATAATAACAACGCTTTTCAACAAGTGAAATTATAAAATTATTATGAAATGTAACGGACTGTTTATAAAGTGAACTATCTCTATTTCACACTTATTAAAGAATCAATGATAAATTGTTTGTAAGGAGCCACATAAATACGGATCATTGATATCGAGAAAATTTGTCTAAATTTCTGTCTAAACACAATATAATTTTTAAAATAGTATGTAACTAGGTTTTTTTAGCGTCACGCTGTATGCCGCACACCGCAGAGTAGGTAGAGGGAACCTAGTATTAGTATTAAGACACTCCGTTCTCCAAGTAGATATTTAGGTTTTTTCTCTTTTAGTAACATTAACCGAAAAGGAAAATATAGTACCTATTTAACCAAATAGATACACACAGTGCCTAAGTATCGTTGCTTCATTCATCGCATGTGGTGACTGATGGCAGATAAAATCAAACATAGCAAAGATTGATTCATAACATTTCTATATCACACACATCTTAGATACATTACGATTAGACAAAGTTGCGCACGTGCCGCGCGACGCCGCTGGCCACGCTTACACACGAATAAACCACTTTTTTATTCATGGCGCTAAGTAACAATAAATCTTGACGGGTTGTGTCGACACTGTTTTTCGTATAAAACGAAATTTGACTCTTATTTATAAAATATCTTCAAGCACTTTAGTGTCGTAGTTACCTAATCTAATATCGCATTTGTATGTGACCACACAGTCAGATTAAATAAAATAAATAGACGCGACAGTCAAGGAAATAGCTTCGAAAAGAAAGACATGAGGAAATATCTAACGTGAAAGCTGAACGTATAATAATTCTCGTTCGTATAGTATAATAATTTTTAACGATTTCAAACATAAAGTATATAATATCATAAAATGAATAATATCAAAATTTTCAAAAAATTACGTTTAAAAGCATCATCAAGACCTCAAGCAACAAAGACACGGAAACCTGTAACAACAAACGAATTGTAACGAATCCAGGCTGTTAATAGTATTAAAAAAAAACAACAAAAGCAGATGTACCAACACTGTTACATTACCCGTACCTCTGGGGACAACACAACGCGGTTTTCATTTACATAAAACGTTTGCAGCCCGTCACGAGGAGGCACGATTGTCCTCCCGCTTTTCACCTGATGTCACTCAGTATGCAAACATTCTTCTTTACGCTAACTGTTCTTAAACATTTTAAGGGCAGTGAGGTTAATTGCTTGCATGAATTTTTGTTTCATTTTATGGTTTTACGAGCTCCCTTTTGTGTGAATGATGTTATAGTAATTTGTTTATAACTATGCTTCAATTTTGAAGTGAAAACTAAAGTTAGTAGTACGCTCACTTAGGAGCTTCGAATTGATGAGTTGTATAAAGTAATAAGATTTAAAAGAAATACAATTATTTAGAAAACGGCAACGTATGGCTTAGTTAGTGGTCATAGCGCCTGGTCGGTTTCCAGGAGGCGCGGGTTCGAGTCCCGCTACGTTCAAATTTATATATGTTTTCTAAATTAGTATTTTTCTTTACTAAGTGTGGAATAACACTTTAAATATGTTAAAAAAGGTTTAAAAGAAATAAGTTCGCATTTTTTCCATATCAATTACTAACCTATGTTAAAGTCTGGTAAAGTTTTGCTGCATTGCATTATTACATATAACTGTCGCAAGCAAAGATAAACGCTAAGCCGTTACGTTCTCATCAAGCTACGTCGAAAGTCTTATACGCTTGTTACAACTTATTTATGTTGTTAGCATCTCTGTAGTGATTTTTTTTACAAATTTCAAAATATAATTGCTTAGAATTATCATTTGGCTAGGGAGAAGAAGCAAGAAATTTTTTTTACATTTTTAAATAAGTATTTTTCTTTCCTAAATGTGGAGCAACACTTCAAACACGTATTAGGTAATATTAGGTACAAATATTAGGTAAATTTATCTATTTTAGCTATTCAATTAAAAAGATATTCAATTTACAACAATCTCGAATGAATTCGTAAGACCCAAAGATGATAAACAATAGAAAGATTTTTGAGGATCGGAACCACCCAACTAACTAACGGAGTTTATCTCAGAAAGGTTCAGATCTCAGCGGGTGCTCATTTGCTTAACACTGTCTTATCGGAGCTACATTATATATTAAAAAGAGCCGCTTCAACTGGCAACCGGATGCATATGCTTTGTTTTTAAATGAGAATGTATGAGTGTAGGTATATTAAAGATTTCTTAGGTTACGGAACGGCATACAGTTTAACCATTTGTTGAAGAAAGCCAGTGTCTTGCACGTTGTCTAACAATGGCGTGATTTAAACGGTATGCAGCGAAACAAATGACGAGACAGTACAATAATGCACTCGCAATAGAGAACATAGTTAATGAATACTACCAGTAACAAACTGGGAGACGGCCGCCCGCCGCCGTGAGTTGGAGTCATTCCAAGCGCTCAGCGTTCATTATTTAAATTTACCTTTAAGTAGCATGAGCATATTTTATAATTAAATAATACAGTATTTATAAAATAAAAATACGATCCTCACTTTCCGTCCAGTTCTGGAAGTGTTGAGTGTCGGAACTCAACGCCGCGCTTTGCCTCGACACCAGAGCAAAGAAATGAAAATATAAATGTAAATAAATACTACATTTCCTCAAGTGGAGATCGAACCCACAACCAGTCGATTTAAAAGTTACACTTTGTCTGCGCCACGACTGGCCTCATAAAATATTTATAATTCTGTTAAAATATTTTGTCATACAGATTATTTCGAGTCGTTTATAATTACTCGTCATTTACAATATTGAAAAGTTGCATGTCTCATAATTAGACGTATTCTGTATAATAAGACTACTTACTATTATAAATAGAGTGAGATATTACAGAAACTTAAATAAATTACATTCTTAAGTAACCTCGGTAAGGTAACTAATACCTCAAGTGAAGACACTCAATATTTCATTGATAACATTTTTAAAACTTACAAATTTGTATGCAACAAAATATTATATCTAATTTAGGTATATAACGAATTTCTTCGAAAACTATTTAGATTTTGTTAGTGTGAGAAGTGTGCTCAAGAAAGTTTGTCATACGTCCCGGCTTATGATTACAGTCGCGCTCGTACCTGGCAATCAGCGATGCAATATGCACGTGTGGACGTCATGTCGTCTACAACCACGGACGGTTCTAAGAATTCGTGTGTATGTATGTAACGTACCGATCGTCCAGACACCAGAACATGACGACATGCAAAAGTAATGCATTCTTATAAACGTCCTGTATTAAATTACAAATTCTCAATAAACACATCACAACTTTTTTGTGATTCAGTTCGATATTTTTTCTTTTATAGTATAAGACAAATTACTTGTGAAATAATTGTATTTGGAATATTAAAATTTATTGTGTTAATGTGAATTATATTTAATCATTATAAAAGTGCTAAAGTTACCATTATATTAAAATTAAATTAAAGCAACATCCCCACTTTCGGGGTCATCTAATCTATTTCTGCGTTTATTTCCACTAATCCTTGTTTCTTGTACATTTTTTTGTGTATTTTAAAGATATTTTTCTGATGTTTTTTGAATGTACAGTTTCTTATCTTATAAACGCAATATTATATTTTATGACAAAAATATAATTTCAGGTGTTTACATTGCTTACATTAAGTACACATTAAGAGATAAAATTCCGCTATGACATAAATATGACGTGAAGGTTGATTCACGGTGAACAATTTAAATTTATGAATTATGAAATTATGTGCTAAAATGACGTAGGTCTGGGGGCCCTGGGATCTCAGTCAGTCTATAAAGGACTTAGCTCCATGTTCTCTTGGATCGCCAATCCCAGCTTGCTTTACTTAATGTAATCATCAAAAGAGCTCAAAAAAAATCATATTGTATTTTTTTATTACGGCACTTACGACTGCGTTTTTCCAAAATGTTCTTAATTTATTTTTCTTCGGGATTGGTATAATAAAAAGATTAGCTAAAATAGGTCTCAAACAAAATGTAAAGTAAAAACATTTTACTTTAAGTGAAATAAAAATATGAAATATGATTTTAGCACATTTTAATTTATTACACGAAACAACGAAGGTTAAACGCCTATGTATGTGTTTTACAAGCTTTTATTTAACTTGCCGTATTAGTGTCTTAGTGTATGTGAATTCTTGCAAGTTTATTTTGACCCACTTCCCAGTGCTTTTTGTGCATTGAGCTGAAATTTGAATTTCTTCAATTCTGATGACCATAAAATAATATTTATTTATTTATTTACACTTTATTGTGTACAATTACTCATTAGGGAAAAAAAGGTATAAAAACAACAAAGATAAAACAATTGACACACAAACGGCGGTGTTATAGCTAATCAGCGATTTCTACCAGACAAACTTTTTTTTTTTCGAATGGACTTTAATGCTGTTGATCTGGATTGGTCTTGACAGCGTCACCGGGCTGGGAGGTGCGAGTGTAGGTCGCCCTTAACCAGACAACCTTTGGGTTAGGAAATTTGTGATAAAATAGAGTGGGTGGTGTAAATACAATAAAAGGATTTAATATGATAAATCCTAATACATAAACATAATACATATAATAATATATAATTAATATTGTTTGTATTATAATTAATATTATCACAATATATAATTAATATTGGTATTAATCTAACATAGCTGCCCTTATAAATTTTGTACAATCCACCTAGTATGGTTATTAAATAAAAGGGCTTAATTTGTTAAAAATACACCATAAAACCACATGAAACATCTAGAAAGCTTGTTTTTCAAATGGTTTTTTCAATCAATAATTACGTATCTATTAGGTCTTTCAAAACTTTATATAAGCTTAAGCTAAGCAAGCAGGACGATTTTTTACTACGTACACTAATAAATTGACTTTTTTTTTCAATATATATTTTGATAAATTATATATATAGATATTGTTATCAATATTTCAATCAATATTTAACTTTGTTCCAATTATTTCTTTTTTAACATTTTTCCATCCAATATAAATAAATAAACATTTTATTATTCAGCAAATCCAGCTTTTACTTTAGAAAATTATCTTAAATACACACAAGGGGATCATTATCGAGTGAAAATGAAGAAGCTCAGTATATTTTATGACATTTAATTATGGTTGCTAATTTTAGTAATCCACGCGAGTTAGTAATAAATATTAAAATCATTTCCCGTAGTAAGCATATAGAATGGTTTGTGGGCGTTCCAGTGAGTAGTAAAATGAAATGGTAAATGAAACGAACTAAGCTCTGCTAATTAGTAATATTCGAAGGATAAATTAAAAAAATCCAGGGGCACAAGCGTGCAACGTAAACGTTACAGGTTTTGAGTTCGATTCCCAATCGGGGAAAAGAAATATTCGTCGTAATTTCGTCGTTCTGGTCGAGCTCGAGGCAAAAAGCGCGGCGTTGAGTTCCGCCACTCAACTTCAGAATTCGGCGGAACGTGGGACGCAGTATCTTTTCACTAAGTTCTCTCTGCCTACCGTGCTAAGTGCGGGATACAACATGAATAAAAAAAAATAAGTTATTAATTTATACATACTAATGAGATGCAATACTATACTTTTTAATAGCTTTCGATTAGTTTGATAGGATTCGATTTCCACTGAATAGGCATATAGTAGGCAGGAAAGGGAACCTATTGTTAAGATACTCCATTCCTAACTTCCCGCCGACTTTTTAGGCATTGCGTGTCGAGTGTCGGAACTCAGCGCTACGTATTGAGAGCGAAGAAAATAAAGTTTTTACATTTTTCATTCCCACGAGTGGGAATCGAACAGCGCTAGGCTGTATCCGGCAGAGAAAAATAGAGTCGAGAGCTGTCTGTCCAAATTCTACATACGTGTTGAGTCGCGAAGCTAAACAATAAGAAACAGCTAAAAGAAATAGGTAAATGTAATAAATAATGTTCTATACAAATATCGTTGCGAACAAGCTAATATATATACATATTTTTATCGAAGCGTATCATGCGTGACATTAATATTTAATTTATCATCCACATATGTATAGACAAAATTATAGTGTCTTTAGCATACAAACAGGTTTATATTATCTCGCTGTTTGCGGTCACTATGGCCGAGGATGTCTTCGGTTGAATGGGTCACAAAGTGGACCGCGCGTCTTCCTGTCGTCTAGAGTATTCTCAAATGAGTTGAGATCGTGAGATATAGTTTTTGAGGACATGGGGCGTATTATTACGCAGTATTGAATAACAATTAAAAACGAAAGTTGTATATAAAAAATATATAAAATACATAGGTATTTGAAAAAAGAAAACTGCCTCTTATTAACCTTATTATTTATGTTTTATAACTACTCATCAATTCAATATGAGAAGATATCTTTGTCCACACCAACCTAGCACTTACAGAAATAATGTGACTTTAAGTGAAAAATAGCAACATTATTCACTAATTAATATCTTTTTATAAATTAATGTGATATGACGTGTAGTTCAATTTTTTTTATAGAAAAGATAAATAGTTGACAAATGGTATTTTATATCAAGAAGAAAAATCCAAGTGATTAACAAACAGATAGTCAACGTGACTCGCGATAAAATTATTGTATCTATTTAAATATGAATAACTTTTGAAGTATACACTATAAATCACAATATAACGATTTTGTGAAAGTTTTACAATGTGATTGTTATTCATCCATGATGCATAATAAATATTAAACCTATTTATCAACTTCTTAATATCGAAGTCATATGAAAGACTATTAATATAAGATAACCATAATAACGGTAAATCTAATGTCTATATATCATTCAAATAAAAATTTGCATCATACATACACGTGGTAATATTGAATGTACCTATGTATATTATAAGTATATCATAGTAGTATATTTTAAAACATTTTCTATATTGATGAAAAGAAAACTCGTGTTTATGTTGATTGCAACATTTAAAACATCATCTACGTATTCATTAATTAGAAAGAGAATAGATCGTAATAAAAAGCTCCATAAAACAGTGAATCTCATTACAGAAGCAATTAAGTAGAACAAACACGTCAATCAAAGCGATAGTAGTGCGGATGCGCGCACGCACGGAGGGACAGGGCCGGCGGAAAGCTTGTTTCTCTTTTTCTACCGGCATTGTCCGAGAGGGAGAAAGATTGATTTACTGCATGTCACGATAATTTATGAATGTATCGTTATGCTCCAAACATATAACTTCTGGTGATAGTAAAATTTCGCATAATAACATTATCTAGGCTGTCATCGATCATGTCTTGGCAATTGTAGAAATAAACGAGCTCGTTCGAGTTAATGATGACACATCTGTCTGTACACTGGTACTAACATGTAAGAGAACTATAAGGATGATAGTAAATTACCATCCACCGCGAATCAATTATACGATACGAGTCGGAGATACACATAATCAAATCTGACTAGTTTGTGTTATTCCAAGAATATGAATCGAGACTCGCGTGTAGCTCATCTGGGAGTAAAACCTGTCGCGCTGCTCTATCATCTCACGATTGCGATGCAAATGTGACGGCCCGACCGAGCTCATCTTCGCAAACTATACCGGTTACGTACGTATACGTGTATACGACCACGGGCAAACCTTGGCCGGCTTACATCTAAACAGATTCTTTAAGCGCATAATAAACTTGATTTGTACCTGTGCAACACCCACGTAGTGTCGTTTTAATTATTCTGTATCATTTAATATCAATGGATTTCCTAATAAATAATTTTCCGCGCTCGACTTAATTGCATAGTCATGTCAAGCATGCCTAAGAAGGTGATTTGTTTACATTTTTAATACATTAAATAGATAGTGATTTAATTAACACGCGTTGAGGAATATGCTTTAAGAGTCGTAAATCGCCCACACTTTAATTGATCATTTCTACTAATATTTTTGTACATATTGTTTTATTTTGAGTCTGCCATCGAATAATAAAATAAAGATTAAAAAAATAAGAAAAATACAAACATTGTACGCTGATTTTACAATGTTTATTAATATTTTATGTGCCATAAACATAATTACACATCTCAGTTCATAACCTTCCAAATGAAACTTTGTAACGTCAAAGTGAGGTATTAAAACCGGCGCAGTATTGATCAGTGTTTTCTTACTTAGAGCGTTATAAATTTATTTATGTATTCAATTTTACTTAAAAGATTGCCTATTGAGAGCTTCTTCGATGTTTTTTCCTTCAGGTCTTTTTAACTGAAACGTGTATCTATGGGTAGAATAAATTGCATCGACACTCTATTGAGTATTCTGAGTTTAATTTGACAAACTTTAGACAAGCTCAATGTACTGTAATGTAGAACTTTAGGTATCAACGTTAGTCTAGTCTAGTATTATCTTAATCAGAAATATTATTTAATATAGCAATAAGCTATTATTTACAACAATGCTACTATATTAAGGGAATTATTTGAACAAATCTGGTCATTCTGTCCTTATAATGTCGCAATGCAAAGCCATTAGATTAACGAGCAAAATGTGATAGCGAAAGATTTGCAAATTGTCGATATTGATAACGCTCAGCAGACCTTTGATAAGGTACGTAAATAAATTCGTGAGTAATGACAGTAGTTGACCAATAGGTAGATAACCTGAAATTACAAGTTAAAGGGACTTTATAGTTAAAATTCCTTTAATTGTAATTTTCATTTGAATGATAATTATTTATATCGTTCTACTACTAGTAAAATTATTTCAATGATAAATGTAAGCAGTTATTCTAGAGGAACAAAATCTTGATTTCTACAAATATCTAGTTAAAATGAGAAATAGGCCAAAAAAATCAAATGTATTTAATATCATGCTATACACCTGTAGAATAGAGCAATAGCTTTCTAGAACACGATACGAGAAACCGCAAACCATCTTAGAAAATCGCGATAAAGTTTAATAGTCGTGTGGTATGTTACTGACAGAACTGAAGTTGCTACCAGCATTTCACATAAATTGATTTATAGATAATCGGTCACCCGCGACCACCAGACACACTACGTCAAGTGAGTTCGTGAGCCGATAGTATATCACTGGATTAATGTTAGTTCGACGGCGAGAGGCCAATATCCCGCTTGCCCCTAAAATTTAATTGGCTCGTTACGCTTGCATGCGTCCAGGCACGCGGCGCAGATTGAAAATATAAGAGTAGGAGTCGTGTAACATTCCTGGTTCATTTTGAATCGATTATTTTGATGTATTTATACGTCAAGTCGTTGTAAGATAGATAGAGATATTTTTTATCACACTTAGTGTCACTAGTAACTTTTCACGAAATTGGCAAAAAAATCATCGAACCTTCTATTCAATGTTTATAAAATTTGAATACAAATTATGCATAATATAATAATAAGATTTTTTTTAACGTATTCTTAGTATAAAATATGTAGTGAAATTCCTATATAACGAAACGGGGGAAGATAACGGTAAGGAAGCTCTGAAATATAACCCACTGTTCCCGTCATCTGTTTAGTGCATGAAATAATATCTGGACTGTATTATATTATTTTTTTACAACAACAACACGTTTGTTCAATCATTATTATAAAAGGTATTTGTGGCAAAAATAATTTACGTATGCATTGACTTTAATATGTAGTTGATCTATACTAATATAATAAAGCGAAAGAGTTTGTTTGTCTGTTTGTTTATTTAAACGCTGAGATCTCTGGGACTACTGGTTGGATTTACGTTTTTATGTTTATTGAACGTATACTTTTCCAGAAAGTGTAAAATTCAAATAATTCAAAGCCGGCCGCAAGCTCGTGTCCCGCGGGGAGCGCCCTTGTCGCTGGTATCCTCTCAAGCAGCCACGTAATGCTTGCACTTTCTTAGAATTATGACAAATGATTGAATGTATAAATTATATAATCAGTCTGTTGGCAAATACAGCATAAAAAAAGAACCATAGGTGGTACCTATGGTCTACTAGGTCGCTAGTCTTAATTATTATGAATAGTATATACTGACAAAAAAAATACTTCGTAGAAAATTTAATTCTGTATAAACACAGATATACCATACATAATTACTATTAACGTTAAGATAATTATATATATTTATATTATACCTACTTATTAAATGGAGGACACTGTGCCGCCACCGTATGTAACGCAATTATGATTTACAAGCTCTGTGTCGGTTCTTAATTCTCTTCATGATTGAAAGATGTGGTGCTAATAAAAAAATATTACTTGCTTGAACGCCATACATGTAAGTACATAGCAGACATTAATCATAAAAATACTATGTTAATAATTATATGATAATTTATTAGTTTCGTTTTTATGAAAAAGACTATATAATTGTTTTGTTTAGAACAACAAATATTATGAATGAATTTCAACAATGCCCGTCGAAGTTTGAAGTGAGTTTCTTCAATAACAAACTAATGCACAATGTGCAAAAAATGGTACTGGAGTAGAATATACATAAAAGTACTTTGTTGCAAATTTATTCTTATCTGAGCTAGCAATTACTGAAGATATAGCAGAAAACTAGTTGACTCTTGACGATGGCACTTTTCTAGTCTAGTGTCTACTTACACTCGCGGCAAGCAGTCGACAAATAATAGAAAGTCAATTTATATAACTGAAAGTTACAACATAACCAATATTGATTGAAATGATGGAATAATAATTGGAATGTTTAATAAATACAACATCAGCTCCGCAAAAGGAGTGTCAGCATGATTCCAATAATTATACGAGACGGCGTTTCACTGCAAAGAGAGCTAGCTAGCTGTAACACAAAGATTTCTTCGTTTCTCAATTAGCATCTAATCAAGGGACTCATTTAGTAGTAACCAATATACGATTTATGAGTATTGGACGGTGGACTTTCTCACGCGCTTCACATCCCAGATTCAGCGCACCGCACTTTGCTTTATGATCGCCACTTGCAACTCGTCTCATAGATATGCTCTTTGATAGCTTAATTAAACACGCCGATTATTATTTTAGTTAATTAACATGCTTACATGTTTAACGATGATAGTATGTCTTGGTTTTATCAATGACAAATATTTAATCGTTTATTTTTCCGTGTGATAAAATAACGTACAGAAAATTATAAAATTATATATAAGTAAGATATAAAATTTCTTTTGTAAATTTCAATAAGCCTGACCACATTTAAGGAATTTTGCAATTTCAAGCCTCATGGATGCAAAACTAATAATCAAAATAATATATCGTAATATAGTTTTTTTACATATCCTAAAGACAAAGATTAAAAAAAATACTTGATAAAGAATCGCGGAGAGCTTCCGGGAGAGCTTCCGTGATATAGTAGATACAAAATTACTTAATTGAAGCCCATTCAGTATAATGTAATAATAGAATTTATATTAATTATACATTTAAAGGAAAAAGCTGAAATCACAATTTAGGAGGCTTCAGCGCTGGGGCGGGCGGGGAGGTGCGCGCACGCACGGGGCGTGGTCATAGCGCTATTCGCGTCAGAGCCGCCGTGGATGCTGCGGTGGTCGCACCTGTCGGTTCGCGTTTGCTTTGCAATCGGTAACACCGCGCGGACGATTGTAACGTAAAAGAAAATGCAATAAAAATCGAAGCCAGTGATATGATTAGAGACATGAGTTCAGTGATAGTGACAGCCAATACATAGAAGCATCTACCTCTACGCTACTTAGGAATATCCCTAGGTTAGTATTTAAACATATTCAATATTGGGACATAATTAAAAAATATATATAAAAATATTATTATATTAAAATATATATTTTTTGCGAATTGCATAAAGGTGGTTAAAGTAAATCATATAATTTATGCAGGTATATATGATATTGTACGTTTTGAAAACAGGAAAATATATAATCATAATAAAACAATTTATAAGCTTAATGTAAATGAGTATATTAGAATCGTAACATAAATGTGTGGTATATTTATGGGATATAAATAGTCTTAGCCTAAAAATTATGATTGTAGTAATCGTAATTCTTAGACTGTTACCAAAATTAAGTTAGAGGTTACTTACTGTATTTGTTTTCAATTAAATTGGCAAATTGATTTGGTAGAAAAGTTAAAGATATTTTGTTAAATTGAATAAGAATTTTTGAAGTAACTTACTATTATCATAACCTATAAATAGATTTTAATGTGTGTAAATAAATAACGAAAAATATAAAATAAATATTTAAATATCAAAACATCTGATCTGATAACACAGATCAAGTACAACAAAAGCAGGAAAATATAATTAAATAAACTATACAGTAAATGAGATATGCAGATCTCTCGTCGTTCATACAATTATCATCAGTAATGTCAAAATAAACAAGCGTAGAGCTTAGTATGACTACTTCGTATTTCACCTTCATTTTAAAAAAACAACGTTTACGTATCACTTGTTTTTTCCTAAAAGGTATTACACCTTTTAAGAAAAAACGAATTTCTCATTTTATTGTTCCTTCTTAGTAAAAGCCAAACAATGTGGATGTGAAAGCCTTGAAGACGATTGAGTAAGGTCGCCAATACGCGTATATACATACATATGTAAGTATTTATATTTAAAATTTAACGCTAACTATTTAAACAAACACTTCTAATAATTTTCTTGTATTTAGATTTTCTCATTAGTTTATTTTAATATAAACGTTACGTCCCATTCGTTAATAGAAACAGCAGTAAAACGTCCAGGGTGACCGCAGCTTATTCTCATAATCAATCAACTATCGGGACTTGTAGCTATGTAAGCTTTACTTCCCATAAACGATTTACATTCCATATCCAATGTTGGGCCGTAATAGAAAACGCTTTTCACATGTCTAGAACTAAGTATAAACAATTTCAATCACATTCCTCCAGAAAATACATAACTGGTTGGTTATAATCTATCATACTTAATTAACGATATTTTATCTTAATAAGTTCTTTGATTTTCACGATTATTACATATTTTAAATGAAATTATTTTAACCGGATTATTCGCGTATATTTAGTATTTTTATACATTTTTGGAAACATTTTTGGATATTTTATCTTATTATTAATTAGCTGAATTAAATTATTTACCTAAAACAAAATTACTGTAGTTTTCTAGAAACATAATGAACTAAAAGCAACTACCTACATTTGGGCAGTATTTACTTTCCGAGACGATGGGGTGTAAGTGAATTGGGAGGTATGCATGTCAACGTTAGCAAACAAGCAACAAGTGGTAGTTCCCGCGTGCCACGAGTGTGTTGTATTTGCTCACCACAAACACTGCTCCCGACATGTCTCCCAAGAAGACGCTCATATTATTTTATTACATGAAATCTACTTATTTGTTTAAACGTACACAGATATGAATAAGTCGCAAAACATAAAGATGAAATCTTCCACTAAATTTAATTTATTTCAAAACTAATATTATAAGTAGCACTTAATTTTAATTAGTGAATAAAAGGAAAATGAAATATTGTCATTTTTGTAAAGAAGACACTGTTTTCTTAACCTTTACATAGGAGTTTCGAAAAGAAAGAAAGTATCAGCACATTATATTTATTTCGTAACTTGAGTGACTTTACTCACGTTTAAAATGATAATAAATTATTTTCTTCCCAATACATTGTGTGTTGACCTAGTAAGTGTTTGAAATGAATGATAAATAGAGTTATGAATGTGTTTACTAAATGATATTGTAAGTTGCCAAATTCATCAATTCGTAAATCGAGGTCGCAGAGGCAGTAATCTCGTAGATGCTCTTACGCAGTTAATTAAAGTACCTAATATATAAATTTATGGTTCCACCAAAGCAATGATCGTTACCCAGAGTGTAATAGAAATAATATATAAATAATAACCGTTTCGGTTATAAGTAATTAAATAAAACGGTTTATTTAAAATCATGAGATGTCAAATGAGTTGGCAGGACTCATATTTTGTTACTTATATTTTGTTTGTTGGACTAGGTGTAGTATTAGTTTTAAAATATAATACCATACCCACAAGTATTAAGCTAATCGAATATGCATGCTGTTCGTAAAATCTGTGGTTTATTTTCACGTATTTACAATTTTTCAATTACTATTATTTTCTAAAATACATAAAACTTCTTCGTTACTAAGTGACTGACACACAACGCACAGCCAAAACTACGCGACGTTAACCGGTGAAATTTGATGATTTGATGTACATTATTTGGGGACTATAGACTATAGGTAAGCACTAAGGGAATAGTATTATTATATAATAGTATAATTAGAAAAATAGAAATATGAAAGTGAATAAGAATTTAGACACATAAATTTGAATACTGGACAAAATTTTCAAATGCAAATTATGCTATCAGAGCCTGTACAGTTTTACCTTCCAATTGTTCTATAGCTAAGTTACGAAAAAGGCACACGTTCGGTCAACGCAATACATTCTAACAATGTATTCGAAGAAGTTCGTCCTCCTTTTTATATGACAAATGTTTTAACATTGTTTACTCTAAATGCATATTACTCGTGCAAATTTGTAATTCTATTGTAAAAAATATTAAAAAGTAAAGAGAGGTCATTTTAGAACTACAATAAAAAAATATTATGATGCCTTTTTAAGCACTCATGAAATATATATATTATCTATTAATCTAACGGCAATAAGGATGCTTAAGGAAATCACGCTGTACACGCAAAGTTTTTAATTATTTTCCATATATCAGTAGCAACTGATTCATGTTCTCCGATTTTTTTTTTCGTAGAGTAAAAATGATAAATATTTACAAACTTTTAAGGTGATTTACTTAATGAAGTAAACAAAGTTTAAAGGTTTTAGTTTTTTCCTTATCATATTTTTTCATAATACATTCTAAGTTTTACTTCTAATTCCAAAAAGAATGCGTAGCTTGAAATGAGTCCGAATGGAACTTACGCTGCATTCCAAACAGCAAAGCTTCTTAGCTTCTTATAGGCCGTCGTTGACCACTTAAATTTTAGGCTACATTGTTCCTTTTCATATTATCTTTTATGGTATATTGTTTGAAACATATTATTTATATGATTATTTACTAAAAGACATTGAACTTATTGAGTGTATTAGCTATGAATCAGTTGTTTCTA
Organism: Heliconius erato x Heliconius himera; assembly: GCA_013421005.1. NCBI lineage: Eukaryota > Metazoa > Arthropoda > Insecta > Lepidoptera > Nymphalidae > Heliconius > Heliconius erato x Heliconius himera. Next base: position 17,971 of record JAATLQ010029519.1, on the reverse strand, counting down.
TATTTTTTCAGTTTATGTCAACAATGACATCAGAGATACTAAATATGATTAAATATTTGAGGAGGACATTTTACAGTGGGCAATAACCATGTACAAACAGTTTGCTGATGCTGATAATTTATATCACTAACTCATAGAGTTAGCAACCAAGTAATGATACATCACTGTTACTTTTTAAAAATCACACACACAGTACACGAATAAAAGTACTTATAATATAATATAATATAATATGTAAAGACCCCAAATTATGAATTGTATAGCGTGTGAATTTATTATTTAGTGAAATAAGTAGTATAAGGTGTTGGTTGTCACTTATATTGTTGTTTGTAAGAGTACTTTAAATATGCAGTTCTGAGATTGCACAATCAACAGTAAGCGGCTGCAAGGGATAGTGTTGATGTCCGACTATTTGATCATATGATAAAATGTACATAAGGCGTGTTTGTTTTGAAAACACATTGTTGTTACATATAAGATATGTATCTTATACTCGTATGCCAGTTACGTACAGATAAAAGATAATAAAATCTGTGTATTTAAATGTCAAGATTAATTTTTAAAATAATACTTGGAACAAAATTAAGAATATATTTTTTTCATTCCCTGGCGATCGTACCAGCAAAGTTAATTGAATACTAATATGAAAATAGGTTCACAGTTCATCTTAATCACTGGAAAATCTGTAATTTTATAAAAATTACAGATTTCGACTTTGGCCGAATTTTATTGGGCCTAATATGTTAATTTTGTTAACTAGCACATCCTATATTCTTAAAAACGAATCATCATTTTAGAAATTCATCCTAAAGATTCTTGATTCTCTACGATTATATTTAGAAACGATTTGGTATCGCCTACAGGCTACACACGCAATATACCTACACCATACACATATTCGGGCGAAATTAAAAGTAAAGATACCACTTTCCATCTGGTATTTAATCAAACACAAAATATTGTGTTAGGTAACAAATAGTTTAGACAAAAAACTGTATTTACTTTTAGAAAAAATGTAGCCACACGATAGACACGCAACTAAGAATATATTTTAAACATCGCTCTAATGATAGACTATTTGTCTTCATTGTGGTGCACTATTCACGGAATTTTCAAGACTATACTTATAATTAGACATTGACAATCATCGGCATTATACGTAAAGATTTAACCACAAAGTTATTGTGTTTAAAAATGGAATATGTTATTAACTCTCTAAATCTGCTAAGGTATAGGAATCTTAGCAGATAACTATGTTTAACAACAGATTTCGATTGTGTTTTTGTCTCAAATTGACTTCGAAAGAAGTTCGAAAGAAGAAGAAGAAGAAGTATTATTTTCAAAATAATTAACTTAGTATTATTGAAATTATTGTTAATTAAATTAAATCAGCTTCACGCTGTATCTTTCATATAGTAGGGTAGGCAGAGGAAACCTAGTGTTAAGACACTCCGTTCCCCATTCCTCCATCACTCCGTTTCCGTCAAGTTCTGGAGACATTGCGTATTGAGTGGCGGAACTCAACGCCGCTCTTTGCCTCGACAGAGCGAAAAAATGGAAATATAAATGTAAATAAATATTTCATTTCCTCGAGCGGGGATCGAACCCACAACCAGTGCTTTGTGCCTCTACGCCACGACCTCTTAAATTCTTGTTTATTAATAAAATATTTTCATGAAAAAGAATGTTAAGAGTAAATTGTCGTGGCGAAACCTCTGGAAGTGATGTTACCTGTATATGACTATTTTTGTCCCGATTATGATATAAGGCTATTTATTGCAACTTTTTGAATTTTATCAATCTGATAAGAAACAACGAGGTCGAGTACTATGTTAACAATTTAACATCATAATAATCAACGGACCGTGTGGTAGCAGCTTATACGAATTAATTGCTATAAATGCTCGTCTTTATATTCATGTAAAGATAGGCATTTGAGTAATCCATGAATCATAATTCTTTATGTAAAAGAAAAGGTTTATGTCCTTTGTCCATTAGTAAGTTTTTGTTTTTAATGTTCGAAAGATAATAAGGCGTCCTGTATTGTTAAGCCGACTAATTTTTGAGCCAAGAGAATCGTAGCTATAGTTTTAATACAATATTAAAAAGTCAATGTGAGCAGGTGAGATTTTCTTTACGATATTTTCATAAGTTATCAGTTCATACTACATTTATAATGTATCTAAAGGTGAAGCTATCTTTAGTTAGTGCTGCTGGTCAATTGGCGACCGACTCCCGCCGCCGCGCAGTCTGTCGCGCCATATAACCTACTTTCGCAAATTTTCAACAATTCAATTGAAAAGTAATAAATAATAGTTAAGATATTTTATTAACACATTATTAAAGACTAGCGGTACACTCGCGGCTTCGCCCGCATACCACCTATGAGTACCTATACCTAATTACTTTATTATGCTGCATTTGCCATAAGATTGATTATCTATATATAGAAAATTTTATAAATATAAACTTTGGCTTTAGTATAATTTATATTCAATGCAAGCACTACGTGGCTGCTTTTCTCGCAGAATGAACTCGGCGGCAAGGGCGCCCCCTGCGGGACACGAGCCTATGCTGGCGGCCGTAAACAGAGCGTAGAATTATTTTAACTTTACATTTTCTCGAAAAGTATACGTCCTAATTACATGCTATAAAAGCCAAAGCTTATCTTCATAAAAAATCCTTGATGATGGAGTAACTTTCCATCGTAAGTTTCAATACCTTTGTCGAATAAAATATCAATTCAAATTTTCTATTATTTTTTGTCATCAAATATCTTATTATGACTTAGTTATAAGAGATAAATATAGGATATCGCGGACTTTATTTTAAAACTAATGAAACTGAATGTTTTTCTTGTACAATGTACGTACATACATTTAACTATTTCTGCAGCGCGAGCGGCTTAAGTAATACGATGGCGTTCCTAATTATTGTTATTTTATTATTTAAGGCTAACTAACAATTAAATCATAATGTTATAAAGTAGCTTTTATATATGAAAAAAAAAACAAAAAAGTAAATCCAATCAGTAGTTCCAGAGATCTTAGCGTTTAAGCAAACAAACAAACAAACTTTTCAGCTTTATTATATTAGTATAAATTCAACTCTGTAAAAAAACTAGGATATTTGAACTACAACTAAGGTGATTCACCTATTGACTAGAAATTTCAAAAGGAGGACGAACAGTGACACGACCTAAGACAAGCAGATAAGGCAATCTAGGAGAATTCTTAGTATATATCTCTTTGTATATATAGATATACCAACATGTTTATAGTAAGCAGGTTGCAGGCATTGCGAGACCAAACACAATGTACACATTACGTGGAACACAACATTTTGAAATAGTGCTGATTATTTTCGGATACCATAAGTGTAAGCCTCTTTAGATGACAGCATCATGTGATTTTTTTAACCATAACATGGGTTGAAAACACTTGCAAACAAATTCATGATAAATAATGAAAATGAATTGTTTTTGTAATGACTGGTCGAGTACGGAGTTTATTGTCAAATGTCATTTATTATAGCGAATCACGTTTTCATTGGTAACCTAAAGCAAATTATATATCAGTCACCCAACGACATTCCACGATGCGTACGAACTGCCTGCCACCTTTGCTGACTTGACTAAACTTTGTAATTTATTTCTCGCTCATTATGCATATCAGACAAGTATTACCTTGGATTCTGTCCCTATATAATTAAATAATATTCATTACTTCAGTTCACAGATGCTAAATTAAAATAGTGAATAGGTCCTAAAATAAATACAGATTATTTAACAATTTTAAAAATTTAAATATATATATATATATATACGGTTTCTAAAAAGTACAATATAGATTATTTAAAGTGATGGTCAAATATTACAAAGTTCAATAACAATAAAAAATATTTTTTATTCAAGATTCTAAGTTTTACTATTCATACAACACATGTCTCCGTCTGACTAATTTAAATAATAGTATTTAAAAAAAATCAATTAGTTTACCTTCCGTTTTTAAACGGAAGCTGCATGATGAGGCGAAAAAATAAATTGATTCTTCCTTTATTATGTTCCTTACAAAACGACCTTAATTTGATGGGACCGACACTAATATGCAGACAAAGAAATGTTACGGCAAATATATAGGCTTAGATATAAACGTGATCTCACCAGGAAGCTCCTGCATACAATAGAACAAGGGAAGGACGGTAAGGCCAACGACTTTAGTGAAAACAAATAAATATTCCTATAAATGATAGCAGCCTCTTCAGAATTATTGTGTTCCATCTCTTTTTATTATTTTTATTTGCTGTAGAAAATAATGTGTTACAATAATTCGCAAACAATAAACACATCAAAGAGAGTAACAAGCCTTAGCAATTAGTTTTATTAGATCACTAACTAGGGCGATAATAACGATCACAGGGAGTCTAAATCGCACCTGGAAGTGCAGTCTAACCGTATTGGCTCAACTCCAGTTCTACTGAACTTTGACAAACCGCCACTGCAAAATGCGTTTCTGCAAATCAACTGTACATCACGAGTGCTTAGATATGAATTGAAGCAGCATTTTGCCTCATTAACAAGCCAAATGACATTATATTATTATTTTTTATTTATTTTTATATAATCCCTATATATACCCTAAGTTTGTCCTTGTAATTCTGTGCGTATACTCGCGTTGCAAGTTTTAAGCACGATGAGGTCATCGTGCTCCAAAATTACACATTCCTTTCCCTTTCTGAATTTATTGTTGTATATGTTTAACAATATTCTAAAAAAATAAATCCAGAACATCGTAGCGTTAAAAAATACACACTATTAAACATCTAATATTTACAAAAATACTTAATGTGACGTCTTTTGTGTATATGTGATGATAGTTTTTTTTTAACAACTTATACATTTATACAATACCATACATATATAATTCTCAATGTTTATTAATTATCTCTAATATTTTTACTGTAATTACCTTAAAGATATTAAAAATAATCATAGATGTACCTTCTATTTTGGCTATCGTCGTACTTTGCGAAGTAAAACTCTATCGTCCAGTCATTCAAAAGTTAGAAAAACTAAACTTTTGTGAGTTTTTATTTTATAAGATTTTAATCAGGAGCTATGATTGACGTTATAATAGCGAGCCGTTGTGGGATTATGCAACGAATCTCATGGGAGCAGTCAGGGCTGATGAAAGGTCGACCTCGGTCGTGTGTGGGCGCAGTTCGACAATGATAATCTGACTCGGGGTCCACGAACTGCACCGGAATGCAAATAAATAGATGCATATAAGCAGGACGAGAGAGCACACCTGCCGGTGATCGTTGGAATAAACAATTCATGTCAACACGCGCCTCGAATAATGGAACGCACCGTGCGTCTAGTCACGATCAAGTGTCTCTCTTCCGGATCCGTCTATTGATCTTGGGAATGGAGCTATAAAAACTATATCTACTTCAAATATTTACAAATAATAAATCAGTGTACTCTTTTAGTTCCATAAGCCCAGTCAGTGCCTCAATACAATTAGATGTTCATAAATCACGACACGTAACTATCAAATTACCACTTAGACTTAATAACATTTTATTATTAAAATAACAATGTTGAAATACATCTACCTCTCGTGTGCACGACTAATTGTTTTTAAAAATAATTTAAAGTGACACCAGCAGACCCACCCATCAGAAATTATAATAATAATTATAATTTCTCGTGATTTTTTATAGTCATCGATCATTTCGGTTAAACTTATCAACCACAAATGTATTAAAAATAGCACATTACGGCTTGAAAGACATACCTGGAGACAACTGGTTTACCTTGTTGTAGTACAAAAGAAAATATTTTTCAGAAATTAGTGTACTGACACACGCAAATAATTTAGTTTTGTTTTTTATAACAACATTGTTGATATACAAATAATAAAATGTTATATTTTCTACTTATAGCGTTTGATAGTTTATAATAATTTTATCTCATTCGTACTAATGCTTGCAAAGACTGGCAAACTGATAAAATATATTTTTTTTAGGCAATATGTTTCTTTTATATTTAGATTAGTAAACTCATTACGTGATCTTTAACTGCGTGGCCTAAGTAATAAAAGTGATTAAATATTTCATAACTACCGACTGCCGGCGGCTTTGCACGCAAGTGAATTAGAAAGAAAGTACTCTCAAACCTTTAACATGGTAACATTCACATTCATAATTTTATTATAATAAACTTACATAAATATTTTATATACTTATTGATTAAAGCTTTTAAATTTAGAATTAAAAATTATATGATTAAATAAAAAAAATCGTTACTGCAGTGTTACATCAAGCTTGTCTAGATTCTTGATTAGGTATTCCTGAGTGCTCTATTTTAGTGGAGATGTTCATACAATCTTTTTCTGAATAGAACGTTGTGGAATTGTACCAGATGAGAATATTTATAAAAAAATATAGTATAAATATGTCTATTTTTAAGGAAAGCAGAAGAAAATTTACAAGTAAAACATCTTAAAATAAGTAAAAACTGCAAAGCACAAGGAGTGCCTTGACACTTGCGACATTAAACGACAGGAAATCAGTGGTAATATTTAAAATACGACGTTAAATATTACATGTTATTTGTTACAGGCGGGGCGATGTTAAGTGTGGCTGTGGCGGCGTTCGCTTGCCTTTGGCTGGCGCGCGCCTCGCCGGCTGAATCGCACGGTTTGCGATCCTATACGATTAACACTTACACACCTAAGGTAATTAATAGAAAAACGATAGATTCTTATTTACTCAACATACGTTTTTGATAAATTATTGTGAAATTATATAATTATTTAACATTAGAAACCCTTAATCTACAAAAAATTAAAAAATAAACTTTCATTTTTTTGATAACTTATAAAATAATATTTTGTTTATTTATAGGATTTAGGCATAATTTTAGGAAATATAGACGAACGTTTACGTTTACTAGACACCATAAGCGCGGTGCAAGAGAAACAAGCGCGACGATTGGATGTAATACAAGACAAATTAGGTAATATAGTACTTCTCATTTTACATTTCATTACCTGTACATGAAACATTGTCATTTACGTTCTAAATATAACATCATATAGGACGCAATAAAACAACTGCCAGGAAGTTGAACATTACTGTGTTTTTATAATGTATGAAAAATAATTGATTTCAACACAACACAGAAATAAGTGATGATAAAAATGTTTCTTCCCGTTTCGAGACTATGCTGTCAAATAATACACGGGATACATATATCTCAACAATCTAAAGGAAAAGTCCAATATATTATTTCACACAAATCCAAAAAATCTTGGGACAACCATATTTTTGTACCTTAGGACTGTCCCAATTATTTTTGTTGTTTTATGCCTCGAATTAAGAAGAAAGTAAGTCTAGACTTAAGCCCAAAACTTGCCGGATAACGTCATAGAAGCTATAAAGAATGTTAATATTAATTTGGTAATTATCACTCCTTTATTCTAAAACAAAGCGGAACAGTAAATTTCTCGTATAAACATATTTAGTTACTATCCTGTCATTGTCCCAAGTAAAGTACAAGACGTGATTGTACCTTGGGACAAAATTACAAATCAGTGTTTATTTTTTTATATTCAAAAATATATTTTTTTGTAGTTTTATGTATATTTGTTTATTATTATTAACATGATGATGTGACATATGAAAAATCAATACTTCAAGTTAATGAAAACAGAAGTTGTATGGGATTAGAAGAAAAGTATCCTAAGGTACAAGGATCTGCCCTGTACACACAGATAAAGAAAAATGCAAGAATTGTGAGGAGTAGCACGTAGCACTCATTTATATTTTCATAATTTAGGTTTAGCTAGCTAAAACAATATGAAAATCCTAGCAGTAACCTATTATTGTAAAACACGGCCGGCACTACTGACACATTGACTTATTACAAATACAATATCCCATTTGAAGTTCCGACCTAAATTTTATGTGTACTCCAAAGAAACGTATTCCTCAATGTGCAACGATGAGTCATGACATCCTTATTGTGTCATATCCTATTTTAGAATACGTATTATGTCAACATTCGCAATATTGCCTCTATTTATCATACGCAATTGAACAGAATAGGGGCATCGTTTAATCAGAAGCGTCCATCTACAAACGGTGTTTATATAAATACGGAAATAAGATGTTGATATCTTTCAGATCATCTAGAAACTACTCTGTCCATAAAACTGGAAAGAGCTCAATTGGCTGCTGAAAGATTGGAGCACAGGCTTCATATGCTGCAAACTAGTGTTCAGGTTTGTATAAATATAAAAAAGTATACTATAATTTAATAAGTTTTTTATTTCAATTATACTAATTTTCATTTTCTTTCAGACTTCTATCAAGGAGAGCAGCGCCAAAATAGAAAAAAGTCAAGCTAAAATAATGGAAGTCGCCCAAAATTTGACAAATCGTATAGAATCGCATACACATTTGTTAGAAAAAGTAAGACCCTTAATTAAAAGTAAAAGTTTTGCCATTATAGGCAGAGTAATAGAAGTAATTCAAAATTGTTGCCATAATGTTAGGTAAGTGGTGCGTATGCCGACACGTGGCGGCGCGGCCTTCTGCTGGAGTCCTTGGCGAGAGACGGAATGTCGTTGGTAAACGTGACGCGGCGGGAACTGGCGGACGGTCTACGCACGCTCGCCAGGAGACAGCGAGAGGCGCGCCTGTCCTCTGTTGACTTGGAAGCAGCGTTTTCAAGACGCATCGAAGACAATACTTATAAGATAGACATGAAGGTAAGTTTTCTTGCGCCCTAATTTTATACATCTAATGCTTAGCTTAATTTTTATAAAGCTTTACCACCACAATTCTCGATTAGTTCATTCAGATTTACCGAGATATGTGGTGACCCATTAAGTTAATATATTAAGATTGACCCGGTTTTGATTTGATCGCAGTGATTAAGTGAATAGTTAAATTTTTTAAAGTAGCTTAAGCAATGTCGATTCAAATATTTAATATTCAACAAAGCTGCAGTAGTATTAAAGGTAGCAACTCACAATATTGCAGTACTAGCACAGGGCTTTGCATGGTTAATAAGGTTAAGAAACAACAACCATGCTCACCATACTTACAAATAAGATTTAGAAATATGACGGCCATAGTGGACATGTATTACTAGTTACGATAGCGATATTGGCAATAGATAATTGATATATTAATAAATTTTAATAAATTATAAATGACAAAATCAAATTAGCGTACAAAATATTTTGAAAGGTTACTCGTGTAAGTAAATACTCTTAGATACATAATTAATTTTGTATTTATCTATATAAAGAAAATTATACCCTGAATGATTACACGTCCTGTTTATGGTAAAATGTTCAATTTACATAATAAATGTAAAATATTGGCATTACCTACTATATAGTCTAGCTTACGTAAAAAGTGCGAACGACATAATAACGTTCACTATTGTCAACAATATCTCAAAATTACTAATGAATTTATGAGAAATTACTATTTAAATAAATAATATCAAACATAAATAAATAAAATATTGATCTAAAACTTAATTCCAGATGCAAGAAGTCTTGAACGTACAAAAGCGCTTCGCCGATTCTTGTCAACGCGTGCAACTGGACGACCCAACGCACGTAGCGGACGTACTAGATAAATTGATAGACTCGCTGATAAATAAGTATGCATTGTTATTAAGCTTTTCGTGCATAATAATATCTATTGTATTTTAAAAATGAATGATTTAATTTCAGAACGGCGTCTACATTTCACGAGTTGCAAAATATTCAAGTTACTATGAGAAACCATGATAGTAAAGTCATAAAACTACTTAACACTCGACCGACACAGGTCAGTATGAAACGAGAAAAGTAGGAATGAGAGCAGTCTCGGAGAAACCTCGAGGGTTTTCGCATATTGAATGACGCGATTCAATGTTTTTAGCAAATCTTAGAATTTTGGTAAAAAGTTATTTTCGCACAAATTCTAGAGAAATATTTTTTTGCTAGGAATACAAAATATAAAACGTAAATTTTAATATTTTTTTCCATTGATACAGGATCTAAAATATTTTTAATGATATATGACTGTGAACAAAAAAACAAAGAAGTATTTTTAATGCTTTGATCTGAATCTGATATATTGGTTGCACTATGGTGCTATCTATTCATCACATTTAGTTATAGTTAAAGAAAAAACATTTTTGTAATTAAGCCATGATACAAATATATTTTCAGCCACCTGAAGTCTCATGCAAGCGTCTCGAAACCTTATTCAAAAATTCATCACATTCAACTTTCAATGAGAAAGAATTACAACAGCTGACTGAAAAGTTCATAGCGTTAACAAACAGAGCCGATGCTGCTCTGCAGCGATTAGAAGGACATGTTAGTGAAGAGTCAGAAGAACCTATACCTGGCACAGATGTCACTGATGCAGCAGATAGGCTTTTGTTAAAACTTAAAGGAATCAAGTATGAGATACATTTATATTAATGCTCACACATTTATTATGCAAATTTTTTTTTCAATTATTTTTATTATTTTAAAAATGTTATAGTAAATACATATATTTTAGGTAGTTATGCTTGAAGTAGTAAATGTAGTGTTGAACTTGAAAAGTTAACTTGTAGTGTAGTAACTTGAACACTTCTCTTGAAAACAGTCCAAGGGCCATATGTTTGAACATATGATTACAGCATAGTGGCATGTTAATGCCACTATGCTATAATCATACTATAATCATTACTTTATCCAGAATTAATTCAGATTTTACCACAAAGCATTATTTCATTCCCAGGAGTGAGCAAAGTTCTGAGGAAAATGACTGGGAAGATGAACAAGATAGCAATTATTTTGACAATAATATGAGTGACTTCTCACAAGAAGATCAAGAAATAATGAATAATGTGTTAAACAGAGAAAAGTTTTCAACCACAGAAAGCACTACAACTAAGCCTCACCGGAGACATCTTCATAAACATCCTTATGACCGTGGTCCCATGTAAATACAGTGTCATGATTTTAAATAAATATCTTTGTTTCATTTCAATTTACATACATAATGTATATGTATATTTTTTAAGGAAAAGGAGATAAATTTTCCATATAAAAGAGATAACAACACACAATAGGATGCTGCATGTCATCCCATCTGAAGAATAGGTTCCTATTAGCAAAAAAAATTTCTTTGCAATTAGGATATTATTCTTCGATTAATAAGTTTCCTATTAGTAAAGATGTGTCTTTGCAAATAGGACATCATTCTTTAATAGGATAAGGCAGTGTTAAAAAAATATATACAATATTATGAACATAATTGTCTCTCTACCTAACATCTTTGTTTTATAACACATTCTAATAATTCTGAAGTTGTATAAAATGCGTTAGATAAAAGGTAGTGTAAAATAGTTTCTATTTTACCATAGTATGTATTTTTGTTGGTGTACTTTAAATATCCGATAACATTCATATGGTTCACCAATGAGGAAAATTATGATTATATTTTTTCCTGCATGCAGCCAGGTAGGTAGAAGGAACTAAGACTTTCCACTCCTCACTTTTCACCCAATTCTTGAGATATTGCATGCTGAGTAAGTATCCTCAACATTTCAATTTATTTAGCAGAACTGTGAAATGAAAATAATTCACTCACCTGTGTGAGGATCAAACTCACAATCGCATTTACAGTTATATACTGCCCCATTGTGCCATAATGAAGTATGGCTAGCAAATTTTTGTTAAACTAGGATTTTAATACATACATCAAGTTTTGCACTGTTTTGGAAAATTGTTAGAGCCTTGTGAGTCAACTGAGCAAAACAGGAGCTTAAAGTTGCTATCTTCTGCCGGGATGAAAACACAACATCTGGTTCTTCGCTTTCTAGTTCGGCTGCAACAGTAATTTTATTTGATTAAAAATATAATTCAATTTATATTTTGTTAATATGAAGGAAAAAATTAATGTTATTAAAATCTATAAGATTTTAGTAAGTTAATTAAGTAAACGATTTAATATTTTAAGTTAAAAATAATATCTAATTTTAATTACTCAAAAAAATTGTTATTGTTTTTGTTCTTTATCTACCTCTAAAAACAATATATGTTTATAGTGCAGTAGCATGTAGCGAAGATTTATATAAGGAGAACTCATAAAAGGGTTGTTGTCCTTAAAAGTCACGATTACATATTCTCTCACGTCACTGTCGAATTTATATTTATATATTCAAATAAAATATTTCCTACAAAATCATAAAGTAAACTTTCATAAATCTTGATATAAACAACTAAAACATCTTCAAATAATTAACAATTACAAGATTTTTATTAATGTCATTGTAAAACTCCACGACAGATATCAAAATATTGCTTAATTCGTCACATGTGCAACTAAGTAAATTAACTTAACTACAAGTTCATATTTAAGACTTACATAAAGAAGTATCTAATTCGACACATGCTTTATCAAATTCTTTTTCTAATAAATCTAACCACCGAAAACCAACTCCAGACGTCGCCATCTTCACAATAAACTTGTTGTTGATAACAATTAAACGTCACTTTGACATATTTAGCAACTATAGAGAAAATAAATTTAAGTAAAGCTTAAAAATAAATCAACATTATAAGAAACTGCCCTTAAGTAGGGAATTCCGACCATGAATATAAAAACAATTCATATTGAAGAATGAGTTAACACTGATTTTAAATGTATTTTGTAGAAAACAGTCATTTTACAATAATAATATATCATAAAATGGATAAATTAAATATTTTTTTACTGAAACTTATGTGGGGCAATAGATATAACATATGTGGTGAATAGAAAAAAATGCTTAGGGTTTCTACTATTTGTTTATTACTAATACTGCTTAGCGACATGCCTGCAACTTCGCCCGCTTGAACTACGTGATTATTTATATTAGTATAGATATAGATAACTTTTGCCCTTTGGTTCAGCTTTTTCTATGCGCCACGTCGATCACGCCACGACGATCGGATATTTGTTTCAATAAATGATGAATATATATATGCAACAGGCGTTTTTAAATTAAATAAAAAAAATAGAAATAAAATAAATCAGCTTCACGGTGTATCCCGCACACAGCAGGGTAGGCAGAGGGAACCTAGTGTTAAGATACTTCGTTCCCCACTTTCTGCCAAATCCTGGAGGCATTGCTTGTTGAGTGGCAGAACTCAACGCCGCGCTTTGCCTCGACACCAGCGCGAAGAAATGAAAATATAAATAAAACAGAGAAAGTAATAAAGAGCCAAATATTAGCTAATAGTCCTGTAACAACAGAACATAAGCCGTGTCAACACTAGTAACAGTTTTACTATACACCCCTTTCTTGTTTTTATACAAACATTTTGTTTCTTTTAATCCATACTATGTGTCTATTCTCCTCTTTTTCGTCTCTTTTCACCCCAAATATGATAAAATTGTAAATGTGATATTATTTTCATTCATATCCTTGTCTTAAAATATAATTGTACTTACCAAAACTTATTCATGATTAAACACAGGGGAGGAAAATCAGACATTTAATATGTATAATGTTCCGAAGCTTAAATTAACGCTATTCAAACGACGACACTTTATACAACAAATATTCTATTTTACCTTTCTGATTTCTCTAACTTTTTAAAATTTAGTAACGTAAATCATTAGATTAAGGGCAGTCGTGGAGCATGAGCGCAAATGTGTGACTATACACGCGACTGGTTGTAACTGGACTGGACTGGTTGTGGTTCAACCACACTCCAGGAAATGAAATGTTTATTTAAATGTATATTTTCATTTCGTTCTGGCGTCGTGCAAAGCGCGGCATTGAGTTCCGCCACTCAACACGCAATGCCTCCAGAACTCAGCGCAAAATGGGGTATTGTCTTAACACTAAGTTCCTTCTGCCTACCCTGCTGTATGCAGAATAAAGTCATTAGAACTAATGTGTGAATTCCAAATTTCAGCTTTATCGAACACTGGTAACCATATCAAATTTAGATTGCAACATTTTACTAACACGTCTAGACTAACAAAAACTAGTAAAAAAATATAATTCACGTGGGAAATTTGCTTATATCTAAGTGAATTTTAATGACGACAAAATAAAAAACAAACAATTTAAATATGAATAGCTCTTTAATTTAACCACTTATATTTACATACAGTAATCTATATAGGTCCACCGAGGTATTTTTTTAAGTTGAAAACAAAAAAATACTTTCATTTTCAATTAATTTAAAATAATTATTCTTCAACATATCACTAAAGATAAAAATTATTTTTCCTAGAAATCTCTACTCTACAAACCCGTTTTGTAGATTAACTATTATAAGTATACCAGTGGCGTATTTACCAGCGGGCGAGTAGGGACGGTCGGGAACGGGAACTCAGTCGGGTATACTGATTCACGCTTATATTTCCTAAATAAAACAAAAATATTTATTTGTTTCCGTCACTTATCGGTAGCGATCCCCATCCGAATACGTACAAACCAGTGATATGACATCTCTGACGACAATTCGATGTTATACAAGTATTAATGCGGTATGCTGATCGAAAAATTACTTTCGAAGGTATATTATCCCAGTTTTTATACATTAATATTTCAACATTGATTGATTGATTGTTATAATTATGATGGAAAGTGGCGTAAATGCAGCGGGAATTAATATAGATTCGCTTAACTTTAGGCAGGCTAGGGTTTATTTGTGCGCTATTGAATTCAAAATGGCAACAGCGTCTACAGTGACTAAAATTTAAAAGCTACACAGTGACTCATGAGTCACTGTGTACTCACGAGTCTTTGTTTGTTAAGTACCCAATCAACCAATTTCCAAAATTCCAATATTTCAATAAATAGTCCAGTAATTCATGTTATAGTCAATTTATTTCCACATCACCTTATATATCAATTTATATTTTTTTACTTTTTAGAATGCCGCGTCGCAAGAGTGTCACTGGGCAGAACATTACAAATAGCTCCGAAGATGATATATGACGAGGAGTAGTTTTTACTAGGAATGGACTTACATTGCATAAAGCACTAAAAGAAGTAAAAGTCCCGTTCGCGTATTCGTTATTATTGGAAAACTATCTGAAGTGTTAAAGTTGATCTTAATTGATTGATATTATAAATTTTATGTGACTGATGTTGACAAATATTAGACTTAAGAGGCAAACGTAACATAAATAAATACACATACATGAATATACATCATAGTTTTAACTGACTATTATACTGCCGAGCCACTGTGCTCTATAGGGTCGAATCACTGTAGATCAGTACCGGTACATAGTGACTCGCTTCTTATTTTTTAAAAAACGTGATCAGACAATTTTTATATTGATTTCAATAGAAAAGTAATAACGCAGGGAGAAATATTAGTAACTAAGGTATGTTCTGTGTAAATTTCAGCTCGTTATTTTAACTTTTTTTTTTCATTATTTAAACATCTGAAAAAAAACCGAGTTACTGTTTCCGACTTGACCCTACACTTGAGAATAGGGTGAATTTGTGTATCTATTTTTTTTTGCTATCAACTTCATACAAGAGATTTCTGATGTTATATAAATAGTAAACCATGAAAGTAACATACTACATCTCGCCAGTTCAGAAGTTTGCTCAAAAACCACAATATTTTAGGAACTGACAATTGTGATTCGATAAAAACTTCACATTCTCATATGTACCTTGAAAACTTGTAAATCCGCCACTGTATTATACTTTAGGTTGCAAGATTAAAATTTAATATAAGTTTATAAAAAACCGGTATAATGTTTAAAGCATTCAAACAGTTTTTGAGGCCTCGGCGGTTACATACGCTGATGTTGTGTACATATTTGGAATCATAAAAAATTTACAAGTTACACTATGACTGGGCTTATGTATTACACAATAAAAATCATCTGTTAAAAACTATTTAAAAATCATTACTACGAGGCTTATAGTAAAAACATACCGTTGTGATAGTTTAATGATACAGAAAACAATTTTACAAAAATAACGGCTGTATTGTGCCATAAAAACACAGCAACGAAACTTGATTCGTAAGTGTATCTTTCTAACTTATAAAAATAATATTGTTATGTACATAATTACAAGCTATTTATAAGCTTTACGTTTAACAAAGTAGCAGTTCAGCAGTAAGTAGACATTGCGACTGCCACACCACTAACCATCTAAAGCTTAGCTATAATATGAAGGACATAGCTTTAATTACAGTATAAACTTGTTTTGATAATTATTTTAATTAACGGGAATTACTACTGTAGTAGTCTACAATAATTAATAATAAGTTTCGATAAATTAAGAATAGATTGAGTTACGGTATGGTGTGTAAATGTAAATTGATCTTGTATTTGAACTAATTCAAATTATTACATAGCGTGTGTTTTTTTTAATAAATTCTTGTTTCCTTAATGCTCATAAGGGGCCGATTAAGTATTACGTAAGCAGTTTTTTTGCAATTATTGACTCCCCCCCTCCCCTATATCATCAAAAATAAGCAATCCTCTTACGAATATTTCATTGAAAACGTCAAAAATAAGCAAAAACAAGACCCCCCGCCGCCCTATAGTGCTTACGTAATACTTGAACGGCCCCTAATATATTTGACTACTAAATGCTTTTCGTCGAGTCATTATCTTTTAACCTACAATGTTTCTAGCTTTAAATATACAAATTCAATAATTATAAAAAAGATCATGAATATATTATATAAAATTACAAAGAAATGTCGAAGAACTTATAAGAGATGTACCTATAACTATATATTTCGTTTCACAATGTTTCTTTATATAAAATTCTCATTTTGGAGCCAAAATTGACATTCCACTCGTTTTTGTTTTTCAAATTTGTTCATTTTATAATTTTGTTTTTGCCAAAAAGAATAATATATAATTTTTAAACATTTTCAAAATATTCATTCACACTTAGGAAAGAAAATTTTTTTTTGAGACGTTTAAAAATTTTAACGTGGCGATGATTTAATCGCCCCTCTTGGAAACCGTCCATGCGCTCTGACCACCACTATATAAAGAACTTTATGAAAATAAAAGTAACAATAACGTTAAGAATTATGATTAATGAAATGCCCTCATAGACAATATTATCGCAAATTAATAATATTTTTTTGAATAAAGAAGAATATTTTTATGGGATATATTATTAAGAAAATAAATGAAAAAGAAAAATGATTTGGCTCGTATCTACATATTTAAGTTTAGATTACTTTTCAAGAATATACTTTTATTAAAAAACGCGTGATGTGCAATATATATGCATACATTTATATACTTTATATGTATATCTGTTTCGTTACATTACTTTTGCCATTCATATAAAAATTACAAGCACTAGAATATACCAACAGGTATTGGTTTGACAAACAAATTAACATAATTATAAAAAAATTATAATGTAAAAAATAACTTTTTAATATTACAATTGAAGATCTACCGAATCGATTATAAGTCAAAAATTTTAATTTCAGGATTTTAATACATTTTTACTTTTGTCCCGCATACGGCAGGGTCAGCAGAGAGCACCTAGTGTCAAGATATTCCCTTTCCCATTTCCTGCTCAAATTCGAGACGTTACGTATTGAGTGACAGAATTCAACGCCAAGCTTAATCCTTACCAGAGCACGAAAATGAAAATAATTCATCCTCCTAAATGGGGATAGAACCCACAAACATTGCGGTTATAGTCAGATGCTGTTGTACAACGCCACGATGGCCACAAATTGTTATTATTATTATTATTACTAATAATATATATGTATAAAATTATTGGTACAATATAATAACAAAAATTGGCAATTATTTTCTTCTCATAATATTCCAAAATTCTATATCCCAAAGAACAATGAGCAGTTTGGGACCACCATCCAATAGCTTATTTTTGACGTTTTCAATGAAATATTTATAAGAGGATTGCTTATTTTTGATGACATAGGGGAGG
>JAATLQ010029517.1:0-24206 GCA_013421005.1 Heliconius erato x Heliconius himera | reverse complement strand
GATACTGCCAGTGATTGTGATTACCGTCTTACATATAAAATATATAAGAAATACAAGCAATAATTTAACTTTTGCGGAAAAATGGAATGGAATTTACCGCTGACTGCGCTAGCTTAGTGCAATAGTCTGTGTTCCTATAAAATGTTACACCTACAGCTATAGTACAGTGTAATCTATGTATTCAATTCTAAGAATGGCGTTTTGTTTACACGTCACATATATCTGTATGTAGGCTGAACGAACTAGTAAAATCGTTATTAAGATTAAAACAAAATTCTGTTGCTTTAATTTTTATTTTACTTTTTTTGCTGTTATTATATTAAAATAAGTTACAAAAAAGTCTGGAAAAGGAAATGTTAACTCATTGTTCTGTATATTCAAATTTCTTATAAGTAAGTAGATATTGAGTAATTTCCTGAGTATTTTCCTGAATGATAAGAGATTGTCAAGGTTGATGATTAATTACCTTAGCGCTGCGTTAATCTCGACTTGTGCGGAAATCGCTGTTGTATTTTCAAATAGACTGAAAGTATACATATATTAAATAAAAAATAATTTTTCTTCCTGATATGAGTTTATTTAAAGATACGACGGCGTCTTTTACTGTAGCAAATATTCGACTACCTTTCGAATATTTTTTGGGTTAGAAAATTCGTATTAACAAATATTAAAAAAATACTTTTTAAGATAACAAGCAAACGCGATTGTTTTAAAAAGATTGGAACATAATGTTCTTAACTTTTCTCAGTACATTGACATACCTGTAACGTAATCCCCTGTCAAACAAAAAAGGTTAAACTTTTTACTTATCTAAAGAAGCTGAAGCCTGTAAAGTTTTAACAAATTTTATACAAATTTTTAAGATTCATCCTTTTGACATTTTTTTTTACTTACTTATTTAAATGCATTTGTGATTAAATGACTGATAAACAAATTAAATATATAATCTTACCACCAAATATATCGTTGTGTAAACTATTATAAACTAATTTTGTGTATAGAGATAAATTAGGCCTGAGGCCAGTCGTGGCGCAACGGCACGAGATGTGACTGTAAAACCGACTGGTTGTGGGTTCGATCCCCACTAGAGGAGATGAAATATTTACTTAAATTTATATTTCCATTTCTTCGCTCTGGTGTCGAAGTTAAGCGCGGCTTTGAGTTCTGCCACTCAACACATAATGCCTCCAGAATTCGGCAGAAAGTGTGAAACGGAGTATTTTAACACTAGGTTCCCTCTGCCTACCCTGCTGTGGGCGGGATATAGCGTGAAGTTGATAATAATAAAGATAAGTTAGGTATAAGTATTTTTTTCGTTGTTCATAAAAAGGGAAAATAAATAATTATATGGCTTTGTTTTTTTAATAAGTAGGTATGTTATTAAAAAAAGATAAAGAATATTTAGTATTTTGTTATACATGACACTCAGACGATGTTCTGGTCTGTTGTAGAAGGGATGGCGTAACTACATCCAATGGAGCGCGGTTCCTGAGCCTTTCTTATGGTAGGCACTGATTTCAGAATACGGAAATCCATGGAGGATTCTTACTATTTTGCGTATCTAACCAAAAAAATGTAAGACTTTAAAATGTTTTTAAGCCATCGACAGACAGAATCTGACTGTAAGAATAGTGTTTGTGGGTTTGATGTTTACTTGGAATATCGATCAAATATGCCATAATTCGTAAGTAAAGGCTCTACTTTCAGACTATTAGTAAAGACAAGATATTGAAGAAAACGAAAAAAAGTATACCTACATATAGTAGGCTTATTGAAATATTTTAATTCTATATTATGCCACAAAAATGTAAATTAGTTTACATTATAGAAATAAAATTTACTTGTAGCTGTTCATTCTATATAAAAGAATTTTGTAACATATACGAGCACCTCGTATTATTAAAGTATTTTAATAATGTAATTGATGTCGCTGAGATTTGTTAAGTTTTAATTTTTGTAAAATCACGTCGACTCCACCAATTTTTTTAATCTGAAGCATCGGAGTTTTCGTAACCGTTGAAGCGTCAAATGCGCCCAAACGCTTACTCGTTCCCACCGAAAGGGCGCGCCGTTCTGTCACCCGAAGCCTTAGTATGTAGACAACTCTAATTAAGTATTTAGCAGCGCTTTTTATATGAAATATTATATATTTATATTCAATCCCACGTATTTGCGTATATAATATGCATTTATATTATATTTTTTATTAGTAACGAAATATGTTGAATGGAGTAACTCTTTTTGACTTTTATTTTTATTAAATCACTATTTGACATTGTTCCTGATAAGTAGAATAGGTTGGAGAAGTCAACTTTTTGTAAACACAAAATAAATATCTGTATAATATGTAATCCTAAGTCGTAAGGTAAGTAGGTGTCTGTTTATTTAATCCTTATTTAACATTATTCCTAGTCTCGGTCTGTTACAGTTTATAATACGCACCGTTATGTTCTGCCAATAAAAACCAAAAAGACACAATTTGCTATAATTTTTAAGGTTCCGTATCTCTAAAGGGGTCCCTTATAGGACTACTTTCTTGTCCATCTGTCTGTACGTCGGTCAAGGCATTTAATTTTCCATTTCCATCTATTTAAATATTCAGATCTGTGGTCTCTCCACCAACGCAATCAAAAGATACGAGCATTTATGCATCGATTTTGCTGCTATTTGTATGAAATTCGCCGCGTAATCAAAACCTTCCCAAACAAGGGTACTTCCCGTGGACCTACATTTATGAAATTTGACACGAAGTGAAAACTGCAGTGCAGCAAG
The DNA here is from genome assembly GCA_013421005.1 of Heliconius erato x Heliconius himera. NCBI lineage: Eukaryota > Metazoa > Arthropoda > Insecta > Lepidoptera > Nymphalidae > Heliconius > Heliconius erato x Heliconius himera. The sequence continues at coordinate 21,434 of JAATLQ010029517.1, read as the reverse complement.
CAGTGTACATAAAGGAAAAATCTAAAAAGTTAAAATTTTGTAGATATTTAATATTTTAGTTAATTTCATAAACAATAAGTGTATATGGCCGCAAACGCAAGTCTATCCACTTTTTCAAATTGTACTTCTTATAATCTACAATCCTGAAGTTCGCACGGACTCCTCGGTGGGCGAGTCCGACTCGCACTTAACCGTTTATTATGAACAAAATAAATCATTTCTCCTCCACAAGTTGCTTCAATTTAAGATGCACGCAAGTATTGTCTCAGATGATGTCTATTGCGTGTAAATTATAAATATAATCATTATAGCACCAGCGGGTTACGCAGCGAGAGTGCATTCTCAGCTATCTAATGACAATGAACATCCCCGCTTTCCAAGTTCAATGACAATGAAAGTGTTGTATGCGTGAAAACTCGTGAGTTGTAAGAACAATGTATGTACAGAGATTGATTACGATGTCGTTTCGTGGAATTATTTTAAATTTATGTTATAATTATTATTATTTATAAATATTTTATTTATTTTAATATAAATATTATAAATAAAAATCAGCTTCACGCTGTACCCCGCACAAAGCAGGGTAGGCAGAGGGAACTTAGTGTTAAGACACTTCGTTCCCCACTTTCTGTCGTATTCTGGAGGCATTGCCTGTTGAGTGGCAGAACTCAACGCCGCGCTTAACCTCGACACCCGAGCGAAGGAATGGGAAAGTAAATTTAAGTAAACATTTCTTCTCCTCGAATGGGGATCGAACCGACGACCAGTCGGTTTTACAGCCACACTTCGTGCCGCTGCACCACGACTAGCCTCATTGCCACATTATAAATAAATAAATATATTTTTATCCACCGTCTCGTATTTTTTATCTATTAGCTATTAAATATAAACGTATAAAGAAATCATTTATATAAAAAACTGACAGTTTTAATCTTAGTGATATTATTATATTAAATATCCTTGTGATATAATATGCGTGCATAAATAAAAATTTAAAAAAAAAATTACAAAGAAAAATAAGTGAATACATTAAAGTAATTTTTTGGAAGCTAGTCGTGGCGCAGGGGCACAAACTGTAAAATCGACTGGTTGTGGGTTCGATCCCCACTCGAGGTAATTTAATATTTACTTACATTTATGTTTTCATTTTTTTGCTTTGGTGTCGACGCAAAGCGCGGCTTTGAGTTCGGCCACTCAACACGCAATGCCTCCAGAACTCGTCGGAAACTGAGGAACGGTGTGTCTTGAATCTAGGTTCCCTCTACCCTGCTGTGAGCCAGATACAGCGTGAAGCTGATTTTTTTTTGCATTCCCGCAAATAACAGATTAGTCAGAAGGAACCAAAGGTTAAGCCATTCCATTCCCCATTTTCCGCCGAATTCTAGAGGCATTACGTGTTGAAATTTTATTTCATTACGTGGCGGAACTCAACTCCACGCTTTGCAGCGATACCAGAGCGAAATAATTAAAATATTATTTTTTCCACTTCCTCTAATGAGAATCGAACCCGCAACCTGTCCCGTTTACAGTCACGCTTTGTGCCCCTGCGCCACGACTGGCCTCCTCTTAATATTATTTATGTTGATATTAAACTGAGCGCGGTCGCAGCAACTACGCGGTCGGCGTGACGAGCCGTTGCGCATGCTTCACTGCCAAGGCCATGCTTTCTCTCGATACACTGTTACGTATACTTATATAACTACAAATCCGATATTACTCGACGATTACTATAGTAAATAACAGTAAAACAAATAAATATTACAATAGCTCTTCTAGCTTATTGCTTTTGAAAATTACTATGAAAACAATACGTTTAAGCAGCTTACGTATGATCACTTCGTAGTAGCTCTCAAAAAGAAGTAAAAAATTTAATTGTTTGCAGATCATAACGGTACAATAAGCTATTTTGGGAGTATGGCTATTTGAAGCCAGTCTTGGTGCAAAGTCATAAACGTGCCACTGTAGACGAGACATGTTGTAAGTTCGATTCCCACTCAAGGAAATTAAATATTTTTATTATCTCGCTTTGCGTATTAGGCACAGGGCGGCTTTAGGTTGCGCTCATCAATCCTGGATCCAGAATTCGGTGGAAACGGCAAGTGGTAACGGAGTGTCTTCTCACTAGGTAGGTTCCTAGGTTCCCTCTGCCTGCTCTGCTATGTGCGGAATACAGCGGAAAGCTAAAAACAGCTACTTAATTGGATTTGTATTCTTAAGCGAATAATGCTTATGTCAGGTATGAGGTAGGTAAGTTGTTAACCTTACTGGAACTATAAATATGCTATTACAATCACGCATTTGAATAAGACTTTATACAAAATGCTTTTTAAGTAATTTATTAAACCTTTAAGGGTTTCCGTTATTAAGTGAAGGATGTTAGCCAGTTGTTCTTGACCTAAACTTCGATGTCAACTAGTTATTTCCGTATTTATCGCTCTAATGATATACAAATATTGTATATTTAGATTTTTATACGTTTTCTAAATAAATATTTTTCTTTTCTAAGTATGGAATAACACTTTAAGAATGTAAAAAATATGGATATTTGATATCTATCTGAGCGATCTGTAACAGCTCGCGCGGGGTATTTCCTGCGTAAGTCCCGATCCCGCACAAATGCCACAACCTCCTCTGTCTTCCGACAAAGGTTCCATAAAAATCGATTGAGCTGTTCCCAAGATTAGCTGAAGAAAGACAAATTGGCAGACATACATTGTTTGTTTGAGATTTAGTATCGTGCATATAATGCATTAGAAAAACACAATTATTTTGAAATCACAGACGGACATTTAAAATGTATTTATATCAATATACGAGTAAGTACATATAACGCAGCAAAAATAGAACATGCAGGTTAAATAATATTGAGAAAAAATATTTCAAAATTACTAAATAGATATAGGTACATATATTGTTGAGATATATATATATATATATATATATATATATATATACATACATAATAATAATATATTGTATAACTTACCATTTGGCTTATGATTCATCCATATACGTAACTAACATTTAAAAGAAAATATTGACACATTATATTTTACGAGAGAATTAGATGATACGAGAGAATAATATTACAAAAAATAAATCCAGATTACAATAACCTTCCATCTTGTACTGTAGTCAAAAATCAGCTCCACACCTGTATACCGCACACAGCAGGGTTGGCAAAGGGAACCAAATGTTAAGACACTCCGTTACCTACTTTCCGCCGTATTTTGGAGGCATTGCTTGTTAAATGGCGGAACTCAACGCCGCGCTTTGCCTGGACATCAAAGCGAAGAAATGGAAATTTAAATAAATATTTCATTTCCTCAACTGAGCATTGAACCCACAACCAGTCGCGTTTACAGTCTCACATTGTGCCTCAAACCGGTACTGTAGTCAAATAAATAAAACATATTAATACTTATACTGTTAACCTATAGTCTACCTACAGTGCATTGCATCAGTGACGCAAGTCACCGCAGTACTAGGCGGGTAGGTAGCGTAAGTAGGTGTACATTAACATTTGACTTCCGTGTCACTTCTGTGACGGGTCTCACGGCACACTGCTCGCTAGTTCTTACTTATCATTGCGACTTAAATCTAGCGTGAGTTAAGAAATTTACTTATTTTCATTAAAATAACAAACTGAGGCCAGTCATGGTGCAGCGGCACAAAGTGTGACTGTTAAATCGACTGGTTGTGGGTTCGATCCCCACTCGGGGAAGTGAAATATTTTACTTAAAATTATATTTCCATTTCCTCGCTCTGGTGTCGAGGCTTAGCGCGCCGTTGAATTCTGCCACTCAACACGCAATGCCAATTCGGCAGAAAGTGGGGAACAGAGTGTCTTAACACTAGGTTTCCTCTGCCTATCCTGCTGTGTGTGGGATACAGCGTGAAGCTGATTTAACAAACGTTCAAGTCAATTTTACTTTCATATTAAAATTTTGTAATTGTGACAAATTTGTGCCTTTTGAATTCGTAAGCACACGTCTAATATACAATACTGGTTCGCCTGATTTAATTATACAGTTATTTGTGGTATTATTCAAATAGAACACAAAATTATACATACATACATATAAATACACTCAATAGACAAAAATTGTTTACAGAACTGACCGTTTTTGTGATGTTTTGTTCATTCACAAAACATGAATTATAAATGCATCGATGGGTTTAAGCTCACATATTATGTAAAAAACGGTGCATGATGCGCACGCCGGACACCCACGTTGCAGATTTTCCTCCATTATGGTCTCCATCTCACGGGCTCGTGTATCGAACGGGAGTCATTACTGGGCGGTGCCGGTGCATAGGGAATTACTTTTTGTAAAGAGACATTCTTCCCAGCTGATCACATGAATTGATTTGTGGCCGTGAACGGTTTTTTTTTTCAACCTGTCATTATGTAATATTGACGTTATATGGCTTCCGTGGGTACATAACCAAGATAAGCTGTTGTTGTTGTACATTAAATTGATTTTAACTTCTTCTTCATTGCTTCAAGCCTTATTGATATTTAAAATTAATTTGCGGTGTTGAGTTCTGCCACTTAACACGCAATGCCTTCAGAATTCGGCAGAAAGTGGGGAACTGAGTGTCTTACACTAGGTTCCCTTTGCCTACCCTGCTGTGTGCGGGATACAGCGTGAAGCTGATATTTAAAATTATTATTATCAGAAATATATTTCAATAATGTAAAAGAGTTTTACAATGTTTATGATAATGACCACAAAAACGTGTTTTAAACATTGGATTGTAAACCGAACGTCAGAACTAAGATAATATAATGCTTTGTTATTGTTTTTAGACCACCGGGCAGATAAAGGTGTAACGCATACTCCCCCGCGAAGATGCGTCGGCGTCTTCTCGACACTTAGGTACATTTGTGTTTTGTTAAATATTATTTTTAAACACCCCAAACAGAAGAGAACCACATGTGCCGCCACCTGACCTTACTGAGCTTTCCCACGCTGAGCATATCTGAGTCTTTGAAACAAAAACTAGAACGTTTACGTTCGCTTCCTTAACCTTAAACTTTAACGTCTAATCGTAACACGTTGCTCCGTCTTTTATTTTTTTTTTACTGACAGCGAGGTTTGTGTTTCGGGAGCAAATGTCTCGAACGCATCGAGGCTTAAACATTTTTTTTTTCTGTTTACTTAAATGATCTGGTGATTGTTTTTTAATTTATTTCGTCATTCGACTGCGTCATGTGGTTCCAATCAGCGTCTGACGAGGCTTTTAAGTTTTTCTATACATATTTAATAATTTAACGTGGACTTGTTTTAAATAGTTAAAAATGTACTTAAAAATATATATATTTTTAATTTTATTTCAGCGATGTTGCAGCATGATTGTTCGAAGTTTAAAGTAAGTAGGTCACAGCCTAGCAGAAGCAAGTTTAACTGATATAAAAATGTGAATCTAAATAATGATGAAATGGATATATCTAATAGGTACAAGCATTTTTGCTAGACATACCAAATACAGAATTAAAAAAATATATTAAACAAGATGTGATCTCTACTCACATTGTTTACTTTTATTAAATTAATCGATTATTTTGAATATCGATATAACTATCGATAACCAAAATAATAATACAGCTCATTCACCACTGCCGAGCAGTACCTTGAATGGAGTGGCTTTTTATTTGTTTCGGGCCGGCGAGGGGTGGTCGTGGGGTAATAATGCCTAGTGAATGTGCGTCAATTGCGAAGTCAATGAGGCGTCGTAACCGTGGACATCCCGCAGTGCACCATTGTTCCTACATCTGTCGCGTTTAGGTACGAAAACAAGTGGTCTTCAAACGGTACGTATCGTATTTATATAGTAAAATAAGTTAATTAAATCAGCTTCACGCTGTATCCCGCACACAGCAGGGTAGGCAGAGGAAACCTAGTGTTAAGACACTCCGTTTCACACTTTTTGCCAAATTCTGGGGGCATTGCATAAGTGGCGGAACTCCACGCTGCACTTTGCCGACACAGACACCAGAGCGAAGGAATGAAAATATAAATGTAAATAAATATTTAATTTCCTCTAATGGGGATCGAACCCACAGCCAGTCGATTTTATAGTCACACTTTGTGCCCCTGCGCCACGACTGACTCCAATTTATAAAGTATTTAAGCATAACTTATGCGTACATACATAAATCACAAAATCATATTGCTTAATTATTTTTGTTTTTTTAGCGTTACGCTGTAGCTTGCACATAGCAGGATAGGCAGAGGGTACTTGGTGTTAAGACACTCCGTTCCTCATATTCTGTCGAATTCTGTAGGCATTGCGTGTTCAGTGGCGGAACTCAATGCCGCGGTTTGCTTCGACACCAGATTGAATAAAATGGAAATATTTACTAAATATTTAATTTCATCGAGTGGAAATCGAACCCACGATCTGTAGCGTTCATAGTCACACTTCTCCCTCCTGATCTTTTAATCATTTAAATATTATCATAATATGTAAAATGATATAAACAAAATATCTACAATTATATCTGCTTCATACGAGTTCAACGGGAAATATTAATAAATAATAGTTCTTTTTTTATAGCATTTAGATAAAAATTCCGCTTCCTAGCAATTTATAAATACGAGTAAAATAGGATAAGGAAGTGGAAGGCGAGTAGAAGCCATGACGTCATGTTCAGAATAAACTGAATACCGAGAACCGAGAACCGAAACGTTGTGTCAGTGCACTTGTCCAGATAGATAGCGCGGGCGCACGTGTGTGTGTACTGACATTTTATATAACTTATGTAAAAATTACACTAGAATATTATTATACGTATTAACGTGAGATAACGGGATTATATTATATAATTTTTGATTATCATTTATTTATTTTTCTTAACTTTGATTATATTTTTGATAATAACAACTTTTAGGTCGTATTAACAATAAATACTTACAAAATTGAATTTGAATTTAAAGGTATATAGAGATTAATTTAGATTAATTTTTTATTGTAAATATTTATAAAGCGTATTGATCTTTACACGTAAATTAAATTCTTGAAGTAAATTTTTATTAAATCCTTAAGTATAAGCTAGAAGGGCCTTATATTAGAATTTTTTATTGAGTAATAATATTAATAACACATGCTCTCCCGCGGTTGCTTACAATCTTATGAATACTGCAGTTTGATGGGTTTACTTAAAAATCGTATGGTAAAATAAACATGTATTTAAGTGTACTTCGTAGTATATAGGTTAGGTACAAAAAATTTGTTTAACGATTTTGAAAACAACTATATTTCAGTAACGACTATACAATATATCGTATAATAACTATAGTTCATAAAAACATGCAATAACTGGCGATCTCTACTATTCTTTCTGTCTCTACCATAACTAATTCTTTCCAAGATTTTTTTCTACATAAATATAAAAAAAAGTGAATTCGTTTTATTACTATTTACTTACAAACAAACTAATTTAATACACAACAACAATGATTGATTTTTGATTATAACATAATATATCTTAAAAGTAATAGCCCACACTAATGACAGATATTCTGTCACACTTACGCTCTTGATCCTCGTCAGGATATCCGTCTCCACGCGCTTTGATCCTTTTACCAAAAATATCTTGAGTATATTAATCATGAAAAATAATTGTATATGAATACATAAATTATGATTGAAAGTAGCATTTGTCTAAATCTATTATAAGGTTTTCTCTTGATTTGTTCCGACTATTTGATATTTTGGAAATAAATATAAAACTTTGATGCCAGTCGTGGCGCAGGGGCACGAAAAGTGCCTGTAAACGCAACTGGTTGTGAGTTCGATCCCCACTAGAGGAAATGAAATATTTACATTAGGTACATTTATATTTTCATTTCTTCGCTCTAGTGTCGAAGTAAACGTGGCGTTGAGTTCCGCCACGGGGGAACGGAGAAAGAGAAGGCGGAAGGAGAAGGTGGAAAGGAAAAAAGTGGGAAACAGAGTGTCGTAGCCGGATATTTCCATTTGTTCGCCCTGGTCTCAAGGCAAACCGTGGCGTTGAGTTCTGCCTTCAACACACAAAGCCTCTAGAATTCGGCAAAAAGTGGGGAACGGAGTGTCTTAACACTAGGTTCCCTCTGCCTACCCTGCTGTGCGCTTATTTTATTTTTTTATAGAAAATTTAAAAAAAATATCAAAAATATTAAAATAAGTTCGTTTGTTTCCCTTAAAATTGAACTAAACATTTATTAAGTCGTAGTCGTTTTAATCTAAATCTTTTAACAATCTACGAGTATTCAAATTTCATACTTTAGATTTTAAAGCTTTTGTTCTTAATAGTTTATCATTTTTCATCGTACTCCCATATACAAGCGTGTAATGTAAAATGAATCTTTTAAAAACATATTGTTACGTTCCTAACATCCTACGTATTGAACCGAAAATGATATACCCACGTAACATAAATTATAATAATATATATATCTAATACTACTTACTATATGAAACGTTAAGGCGAAACTCAATGCTATTACTTAAGACGAGGTCGGCGTAAGTTACAACAGATCCTCCGTGTTTAAAGTTGATTTAGCGTAAAAACATTTTGAATGTGCTTCAGATTCGCCCAACGTTTTTCTTATTAAGGAATCCTTTATTATCTGTGCGGTATTTGATACTGCATCGGCAGCTGGCGCCTAAAGCTTCCGAGGATTGGGTGCGGGATTCAATTGCAGTCCTGCAACCCGATCTTTTGTTGTCGGAGGCGATATTCAAGTATTTATCAGATTTGCAGTGTCTCGTGCGCTTGTCATCTTCGAATGTAACCTGATATAAGAACACAGCTTTTGTGGTAGCAGAATAAAGGTAGCAGCATGCGCTAAGTGTCTCGATAGAGAGATAACTACATGAACTAACACTGACATGCTTATCATGACATATCACGATGGAAATTTACATTAGGTATACTGTCTACTAATGATGATATACCAAAAATGTGACTTTATGAAGGAAAGTACCAGAGCAACTTCAAAACGGTAGTTTGTTAAACTATATAATAATTTATTAATCTTATGGTTGAACGTATTAGCATCTTATAGTGGGTTCATGAAGTTGCCGACACGCGCCCTACATGCATAATGGTCGCTGTTACGGCGTATTACGTGCGAGACCGTTATGCAAGACGCGCGGAACCGGCGCAGGCGCACGCGGCGCGTGAGAAGCAGTGCAACATTCGCAACACCTCTGACAGCAACTGTGCTATGTCTGGAAGCTATAAGAAAATATTGTGATGCAATTAAATTAATATTAGTCTGATATAAGATGGAAAAAAAAATAACATTCCTTGGTGGTTTGGGGGCAAACCTCAGCGTTGCATTTTTTTATTTTTAAATGTTTAATTTACCCATACATATTTTTAAATATGACCTATTTTATAGAGAAAGTTTTATATTCTTTTATTTAGCAAATGAATAAATATTTTAAAAAAATATATAAGATTACAAAAAATATAATCTAAAGACGTCGTTGTTGTCATCGTGTTGAGCAAACATGTGCGACGTAGTTTGTTAAAAAACGCGGCGCCTGAAAAAAACGTAGAAAAAAGACACTCGAATGCTGAAGCTCGTTCGTCTGACAGGAAATATGATATTTTATTTTAGCCGTGGGATCAAACCAAGGCGATAATTTGAATTTCGAATGAAGCATCGAAGTTTTCGACTTTAGGTAAAGCTAAGTTTGTTGAAGATAATTGTTATACATAAAGTAGATAAGTATTTTAAATGGCAAATATATGCACTCATACAAGTATACAAGTATAGTTCCCGTAACTTATAAATTATATTTTCAAATTCGAGTCCCTCCAATCCGTACCAATTTGAGAAGTGTTTTTTCTTTCTTGTACTGGAATTTCTTACTTATTACCATATTTAATAATTATAGTCTTTCCAGGGAAAATACTTTATAGTTTACAAGGCGAATTTCATTCAAAAAGCAACAAAAACAATGGATAAATGCCCGTATCTTTTAATTGAATTGACTTAGAAGTTTTTTTTTTCTGCGCTTCAAGGGACACGAACTAGGGATTTCGCAATATATGGTCTTGAAACATGGATAGAAGATCAACAGTTTAACCCTCAATGGTTTTGCTTTTTCCTTTTTTATTAATTAGTATTTTGTTATTAATTTGACTTTTATGATGTACCTATGTATAACATGAATGTAATAAAAAACTTATCTCTTTGTTATCGCAACCAATACCTAGAATCGATACCAATCTGCGTCAATCTCTAACCGGAAGCCGTATAAGAATGATTGTCTCTAGCTTTTGATTTACTATCGCCATTGATTTTGGAGGTCTACTTGTATTCAGGATACATTCTCCATACACAAATGGCTTCTTATTAAATGTTATTTATATCCCATAATATCTATAATTCAAGAGTTACGGCAATTAGTGGTTAAGCCCGAAAAATACCTTAAATGAGCTTTATTTCAATATTAGCTTGAGCATTTAAAAATAAATGTATGTATTTCTATACAGAACTAGTCGCACCGCCTGGTTTTACCCGTGTAAGTCACGAATACATACAAAATATTTTACTTAAATATAAAATATTTTAATTTATCATATTCCATTATAAAGTTGGAAAATAAAATATAGTATGACGCAAATATTTTTTAGTGTCTATGAGGCCGTCGTAGCGCAGGGGCGTAAGCGTGTAAACGCGATGATTGTTGGTTCGATACCCACTCGGGGAATCAAATATTTAATATGTTCATTTTCTCGATTTTGTTTTCTCAATACTCAATGCCTCCAGAATTCGGTGGAAAGTGTGGAGGGATGGAAACGGACTATAGACTATCGTAACACTAGGCTCCTGGGTTCCCTCTGCCGACTGTGATATGTGCGGGATACAGCGTGAAATTAAAAAAAAAGAAAAAAACATGAATTATGTAGGTAAGAATTTCTGTTTCTTTTGAAAGTAAAAAAATAAAACTTGCGTCGATCGTTTTATAAATAATGTCGCTTTGAAAAAGAATGTGTAAAATTTGTTCTGTGTTTTTTGCGTTTGCCTGTTATTGGCTATTACAAACTTGATTTTTCGAGTATTTCTAAATAGTTAGCTAGCTTAAGTGGTAACAGTTTCCTATCTATTATATGTAAACATTTTTTTTTGCGTTATGCTTTTTTATTTAAGTAAAACTAAGTGCATAAATCTCTTCCAGAAGATAAGTAGGCCTATCGTATCATAAAATAACTAACTAAAAAATTAAAAACATTCATCATTTTATTGAAAACTAATTTTGCTTCTATTGTAACAGTAACAATTAAAAAAATATTATAAAATATTCAATTTAAATTATACTTTTACCAAAATTTTATAGCGTGTATGTTCCAATTGTACTCTAAGTTCGACGACAAAAATTTCACTACCCATTACAATCCATTAACCATACAACGTATAGAAAAAAAATCTTTCTGGAAAATATTTACATCCAATGTATCCGACAAGTTTCAGAAACCACACTTTCTGTATAATCAGTAGGTACTATAATCAGGTACTTACTATATTACATAGGAACATAGATGATGAACCGTCCATATTACTTCTTTAGCTAACCACCGAACCCTTTAGGCATCCATTGCAACAAAATGAGTGAGTGGTAATATATGAAAATTAAGATGCTTAGAAGTCTGTTACCCATTAAATGAATGGATTCTAATGCAATAAGGTAGGTTTACAGGTCGAACCAGGACAACTTTAGAATATTTTTTCTATGAGTTTCAAATCAAGATGTGAACATTTAGTTAAAACGAAGGAATAGTCGTGCCTGTGGCTATTCCTCCGTTTAAACTAACTAACTAACGATTTATTAATATCGCTTTATATGTAGGTATGTTAATTATTTATATATTAAAATATATGTATAATACTCATATCAAAATTGAAATCCTTTAATATTAGATGTATATACTAATATGGTACACGATGGTGTCGTTGAGCCTATAAAATCGTCTGAAGTGTAAACAAGCGTAAATATCGCGCCGCACGCAATCGTAAAATCTATTTCTCGCGCCATTGCGGCACGTACTATTCATACTTTTTTATAAAAGAACCATCAACTCATTTCGATATACAAACTTCCAATACTATACCATATATTTACTATGAGTATTTAGAGAAAGTATCTGCCTACACAATTTTGTCAATATAATTTTTGATAGAGTAATATTTTATATGTAAGTATGAAAAATATGCTGAAATATGAAAATTTTAAATGTACTGATTATGTACAGGGTATGCATAATAAATAACTATTCCTGAATATATGATATGTACTTTTCTTTTAAACTACGGATCTTATCACATCTTTGAGTTTATATATTTCACAGCTCAGAATAGTATGCCAAAAGATGCAATAAGTTGTAAGAGTATACCATCAAAAAATTTTAAAAAAGAATATCTCAATGATTATCGTTAAAATTTTGTTAAATGTTTTGTTTAACTTGATGAAAAAAAAAATATAACCTATTATCATTTAGAAGTAAAAAATTATTGAGATGCTTATGTTATAAATGTATATGAAATGCTTATAACTTTGGAGTATTCTAAGTTAGATTTAAAGTTTAGGTTGAGAAACGTTATTAGCTTCTTTATGCAAAAGTTCAACTCCATTAGTAAGGGTAACTTTAATACACAATGACACGAGTTGAAATAACCAGTTCTACTTATAAATTATTATGCTATACGAAAAGTAGACTGATTAATTATTCAATAATAAATACGTATAATCAAGTAAAACACACGACATTTCATACATGTAAAAATAAAGATATTTCGCCCTATATTCTAATGGGTTTCTTCACAATCGTGGACAAAGACAGGCCACTGACTCACCGACGGGATTATTAAGCCTAATATTATACACATGCGCACACAAAGCGAAAGGGAATTGTGATCCATCCTGATTGCTATTCCCAGCGTCGATGCTACTCTATAGATATGTGAAAATATTCCTGAGCATGACGTAACTTTTAAACATATTTAAGACGAAACATAAACTTTAGATTGTGAGCTTGTGACAAAGACGTCCTAATAACTATTTGATAAAACAATAATATTACAACATAGAAATGAACCGGTTGAACGTTTTATTAAATTTTGGCAAAGTGTAGAGCAGTCACAACAACAGGGGTCAGCTTTTACAAACTATAACCTACAATTTAATATTTCTCTATTTTTATTACTTTTAAAATTTAAAATAAAACAATAACTATACTACCACGTATCAAATTGACTATACTTTAGTCAATGCTCATGTTGATATTATAATACGAGGATTGTTAGTTTCTTGTAATATTTAACTGTGAGGTTACTGCAATGCAAACTGCAGCTGTAATATAAAAATTATGTCTTAATAAGGAAGAATAAGAAAATATAAAAATGAGAAATTGATATAAAACCAATTTATTACATATAGATTTAGAAATTAAATTATTCATCTTCCCCGACCACAACGTATTTAAAGAAATTAACTTGTATTGGTATAGCATAGTATGCCACGACGTGATCTCTTAAATGAGCAGCTGCTAATTGTAAACTCATACAGGCAGACTGTACTGGAGCAAACTCTTTAGGAGTAGCCTTTATATAAAAATCTGCGTTGAGACCAGGTGCAAGCAAAAATCTGGTGCGCGGATAGCAACACCAACTTGCTCCGAGACGACTCCTTTCATTCCACAATCCACAGTATTGGATATAAATGGATCGCGATGAGGCATTCCACACTCTGAAATGTTTTCATTTAAATAATAATATAGGAAAATATAATAATAAAAGAAAAAAGACAAGAACATTGTTACAACCTATTGACTAAAGGTCAAATTGTTTTGTCGTGCTTTTGCCTTAATCATTTGCTTTTTTAAAGTTTCATACCGGTTTCTAGTATAAATTATTATGATGTTTGTGTTGTCTCTGTTTCTTTTAAAAAAATGTAATACCAAGTATTGCAATAAGTACCTTAATTTGTGAATTAAGGTGACATCATCTATGTCAAAATTGAGAATTCCAGGATTACATACTAATTCTAAAGGAAAAATAGGTTTAACTTGAGTGCTGGTGCGACTTAATACATCAGATATTAAAGGTTTCTGGATATCCTCATTAAAAACAATATTTTCTAAAGCAATCTGGAAATATCATGAACATTAAAGTAAATAAAATCGCAGGTTCTATTAAAATATTCAAATCCAAGGAAAAAAATGAATTAATTATTAAAAAATTAAATCAATCCCCACTTTCTACCGAAATTTTCGAGGCATTGAGTATTGAATGACAGTGACATCGGGAAGAAATGAAAATTATATTAAAAAATAATAATTAATTTCCTCAAGTGGGGATCGAACCCACAAACGTCGCGTAACAGTCACACCCTTGTACCACTGGGCCTCGAGGGCCTCTAGTGAAATATATAAAATATATAAATTTCCTAGTATTTCTAAAGGTACATGGATTCACAAAATAAGCGTTCTGTCTAAGAGTTGCGTGACAGAAAAAAGGAATATAAAACTTTTTTTTTTTACAATATTTAATTCTAGCTTTACATTATTATTTTATGAAAGAACTACGTGCACTGTTATCTTCTAATAAGAGTAGTAAAAATGTAATGTATTTGAGAGCAGAAAGTGCGTGAATTTTAAGTGCGTAAAGAAATACACTATACATTTCTTCACTCTAAGATTGCTCAACATAGGGTAATGCTTCCATCATTACGCGATAAATATTTTTAGGAGCTGGCATTTTACTAAATCTAGAAGACAGCCTAGAAGAATTCTGATAATAATAAAAATACTACGTTATTTATAATTTTCAAACAAGAGCAATATTTTCGAAAAACCAATTCTAGGGTAAAGACAGTTTTGCTTACATATTCAGCGCCTATTTGTTCACGTGGGTTATTTGATATGATGACCGGTAATGCGTTTACGGATTCTTTATCAGTTAACATCAGTTCTGAACGCATTATTTATATATATTAATGACAAAAATTTTAGTTCCGGGAAGCATAAAAGAAAAACAGTAATTGACACAAAAATAATACGCAACAGATAAATAAACTCTTGCTCTACACATTTAAAATAACTAGAAAAACATATTATTTTCTTAAAATTGTTCTTTCTTTTCCATTGAAAAAAATATATAGCTCTTTTTTATATAGTAGTTATTTATTTAATTATGTATTTTTTATTAATTTTTCTTCTTTATATATATTTTATCAATGATTGACAAGCTATAGACAAAAATGCATAGCCTGTCAACAATCATAGATAAATATAGAGATTCAATAAGAGACATTTGTTCAATATTCTCATATATATTATTGTTATATAGTTTGAGGCCAGTCGTGGCATCAAACTATATACCGTCCGCCACTCAACACGCAATGCTTCCAGAACTCGGCGGAAAGTGGGGAACGGTGTGTCTTAACACTAGGTTTTCTCTGCCTACCCTGCTGTGTGCGGGATACTACATGAATCTGATTTTAATTTTCATTTTAGTTTTATATAGTTTGAACTCACCTTATATTAAAGTTACCTTACTTGGTTGGGTGTATCAAGCAACGATAGCGGCAGCGGATCTCCGGGTCGTGCGTCCGGAAGCGCGCAAGACTTCCGCTCCTGCGGGAGTCGCCGTCACGCTTCAAACAGCGCGTTGACCGGTTGCTTAAGCTATGCATTATACTACATAAAATAACGTATTATGGTTTACATTTTGACTCAATACTGTACTTTTGCTGAACTTTATATAAAAATAATTGATAGGAAACATAAGTTTCAACACAATATACGTTGAAGTTAAAGATATCCAATAAACTTATACTTTCTATAAAAAAGCAATGAACCCGCGGATGTTTCGCGTATTAGTACAACATTTATTACATTCGTGACATACATATATATTAATTATATAACAAGTAGTCTAGATTATATTAATGAAAAATATAATTTCACGAGTTTAGATGAGCCTATGTATTATCTATGAACTAATAACTAGTTATTCAGCTTCACGCTGTATCCCGCACACAGCTGGGTAGGCAGAGGGAACCTAATGTTAAGACACTCAATTCCCCACTTTCTGCCGAATTCTAGAAGCATTGTGTGCTGAGTGACAGAACTCAACGCCGCGCTTTTGCCTGGACACCAGAGCGAAGAAATGGAAATATAAATTTAAGTAAATATTTCATCGCTTCGAGTGGGAATCGAAGCCACAACTAGTCGGTTTTAAAGTCACACTTTGTGCCGCTGCGTCACGACTGGCCTCAACTAGTTCTAAATCTAACTAATGCCTAATTGGTAGATCTGATTTTTTAGATTAAAAGCATAGATACCTCCCACCACTGGGTTACTTCATAAAATACACACCAACATATCAAATTATAAAGAACTATTTAGTCGACGTTGAAATGTAGACTAAACAATGAGATCAGCTGGACCAATTGCGGGTTGTATGAAGTATTTGGACGACGTTGATTCAAGCGCCTCCAACCGCTAGTCATATTTGAACTGGCAAAGACGCAAATGAGTTTACGTTGAATATTCGAGGACAACTATGATGTTGTTGTTCACACGCTAATATCTAAGGTCCATTGTTGTACAATTCGTAATATCGTCGGACACGCACTCTGTTATATTATATACAATAGGAATTTTAATATACTATTTAAATATACGTATATGTTTTATAGCTCAAGTATGAGTTCTTAAAACCTCAAACAACCGAGGTATTATTTATGAATAAAGCATTAATAAAAGAGTATTAAATTACTTTTAATTTAATTATACAAATCTTAGAAAAATATTTCTTAGATGTTGAATAGATTATTCTTAATTATTTAGAAAAATACTTATTTAGAAAACTTATAAAAATTTTACCGTAAAGAACTACATCTTTCCTAAGTGTGGAGTAACACTTTAAAAAATATATATTATTCTTCTTATTTATTATACTTGCACATTCCCGACATGAATGATTTGTAAATTGGCCATTCTTGTAAGAAAGTAAACAAGAAGTAGGTACCAGGCAGGAGACGAGGTGAAGTAACGGATGAGTGTCCGTGGGAACGGCCGCCACTTCCGCTCCGCTTGCGATCGCGCCTCTACACTCTCAGCTATTTCCTTTACGTAGGGTGACCACTTCTTATTACTTTTATTATTATTAGAACTACATTCCTAGAACCATTAGTAGATATTATGTTAACCAAGACGGTGTTAGAATCAAATCATGTTTCTCAAAACAGAATTTTCTTCTAGGTGTTGATTCCTCTACTCTAGAAGTAGAGGTTACTATCTCGTTTTGAATTGAATTTAGTTTAAAATGACTATAACAATATATAATGATAATAATTCGTGTAGGTACACTGCTTCAACGTATTAAAGCAAAGAAAAAAATATTAAAAAGGTATACGGTTTGGGCGGGCTATACCAGTTGACTTTCAAGATTTAAAATGTCAACACGGTTACATTTGATAAAACTATAATATAATGTAATCCATATACAAAAATGCTTTTTCACTGAATTGGGCTCACAGTTAGTATGATTCTATAAATTTTTCGGATCTTACACTACCTCTGAAGCGGGGATTCCCAACCTTTTTTTGCTCAAGGACCACTTTTATATCATTCTTGCTACTGGGATCACTATATAGGTATTATAAAAACAAACTCTAACTTCTATGTTAGCTTTAGAGTCTAAAGCTAACATAGAAGATTGTTGACGATAGTTGATATAGCGAAAGAAATAAAAGAAAGAAAGAAGTATACTGCAGCAGTTACGCTTTGCGCTGTACCCCTCTTACATAGGTATGGATAATTTAAACATGAGATTCAAACAATAAAACAATATTCAAATAATACAACTTTTAAAGAATATTACAACATCTGTGTGCACACAAAACTTTATAATATTTATATACGGCTTCACTGTTTGTACATACAAAGTTAAGTAAAAGAATATTAACGTTATCTTCTTTTCATAAATACTCAGAGATATTATGTATTCATTCGTTGCGTGATAAAAGGATCATTATTTAACTATCAATTTATCGTTAGCACGGTTCACCAGAACTAACACTTATATGTGAAATTATTCATTTTCCTGTTTGCGCGCAATATATTCTGAACGCAATTTGGTATTTAAATATCGTCTATATTGGTTTGAATATTTTAATTCCTGCACATGGCTATATGTTATTTTGTATATCTATTATATTATTATCACCTATTATTATTTTATCTTCACAGAGTTGGAAAGGCTGATTGAGATGATGATTGAGCGGACGTCTTGTCAATGTCAATTAAAAGACAACGCGATTATAAAGTATATTTTATACTTTTACCTTTATTTTGAGGCCGTGGTGGCACAGCGGTACAATAGTGTGTCTCATGAATGTCTGTAAGAAAGTTGTGGGTTCGATCCCCACTCGAAAGAATGAATTATTATTTATTAATATTTTCATTTCCTCGCTCGGACACCAAGGCATAAGCTGAGTTCCGCCACTCGCCGCCTCGAAAAATTCGGCGGAAAGTGGGGAACGGAGTGGCTTAACACTAGGTTCCGTCTGCTTACCCTGCTGATTTATTTACTTTTATTAATATTTAAGCCAGAATAATTCTATCTAATCGAGATAGTGAGATACGTATGCATTTGGTCAATATAGGAGATATGTTTCTTTAAATGTCAACACGAATATAATTTATTACAAATACCTATACCAAATACAATGACTCATTGCCCGGATCTACTTTGTAAGATAAGGACGCTATCAAAGAATAATAATCATCTTTTATGAATAAGTATAATTTCATTTTTTTTAAATCGATAATTAAATAAAATAATCCAATACGATAATCAGTAAGTGCAAGTTATACACATGCCCGAGCGACAATTACAACAAAATTGAGATATTAGATATGAAGATGTTACTGTAAAAAAATATTATTATTATAACTTAACCTTACCTTTATATAGTAATAGAAACTTATCCTTAGCCCAATTTTTAAGTCGTTGCATTAAACTATAGTTATATAGTTAATAGAGTTCAAGTTTCGCTAAAACTTTAATTCAACTCACATTAGATATATGGTATTCTTTTGTTTGTTTACAGTACGGTCGATGTGTCGTGGCTAGAATTTAGCAGTAGATGGTGTTGCAGCAGTGATTTTAAAACTTTTCTCACTTTTGATTGTTTTTTTTTCCTAGTCAACACTATACACTACCTCTATGTACTCAGGTACAAGGCGGCCACGACTCTGCGACCGTACTGTAAATAAATAAAAGAGGACGGTACGAAATATCGTAATGTATTTATAGTGGGACTGTTTTGCTTTATTCGATTCGATGGTAAAAACTATGAATTTATATAACTTTAATAATGACCATAAATATCACGTCTTCAAATGTTTGTTTCCTTAACATAATTTGATTGTTAGGGATTTTCCAATGTTATTTCTTATGATATTAATAATATTTGATAACTAATACTTAGTATTTGTTGCCTATTTAACGTGTAAATATATGTATAAGTATTCACAATGTTAAATATCTATGTAATATTATTCTTTAATTAAGAAATTTTAAAGAGATTTAGCCAAGAGCTAGGTTTGCCAATAGCGTTTTAAGTAGACTGAGAGTCCGTTGACCGGTGTGAGTCCAACTCGGTCTTGCTGTTATCGGCCGGAAGTCGGTCGACGGAAACGCGCAATCTCAACCAATTGGATCGACGAGTCACGCCGCGCGCGCATGTCGAGAAACCAGGGTCCAAGCTTTACTAGCTCTTGCAATGTATAAAACTTGATATGTTTACATTTTAATAGTAGATTATCTAAAACATCTTGGAGAAATAAACGTTGAAAATTTAATAGCTTCTTATTAAAGTTGAATATATTCAACTATTTTTTTCTTTATTTTTCTATCTACAAATATTATTCGCCAGGCCAGTCGTGGCGCAGAAACACAAAGGTGCGACTTTAAGCGCGACAGGTTGTGGGTTCGATTCCCGTTCGAGGAAAATTGAAAAATGAAAAATATCATGTATTCAATATTTTCATTTTTCTCGCTCTGGTAACGGGACGTTAAATTTCATGTCCAATGCCTCCAGAATTCACAGGGATGTGGAGGACGGAACGTTTTAACTCTAGGTTCCCAGGTTCCCTCTACCTATCCCACCATGGTAGGTGTGCGGTATGCAGCGCAAAGGTAAACCGGACAAGCGCGAGTCGGCTTCGCCCACCGGGAGTTCCGGACAAAAATTGAAGTTCGAGCTTTTTCTGAAATTCAAACTTAGCTTAGCCAGCGCTCTTTTATCTGATACCTCATTCAAACAAGCGGCTTTAACATGAAATTTTACCCTCCTTTTACCCTCCTTTACGGCTATAATTTTTTACGATTTTACCATAAATATATAGTTTTTATATTTTTTCCTGAACTAATACTACTTGTAGATGCTAGTTACCAAATTTCACAGTTCTAGGTCAACCGGAAGTACCCTATTAACTTTGATTCCCTTTATAGTGCGTTTTTTGCTATATAAACGGCCATATCTTTTTTTTGGGCGAATGTAGAATACGACTTCTTCAGGGAATCAAGGGACAGTAGATCTGATGGTTTGAATGTCAACTCGATGTCTCGATACCTCAAAAAATAAAATAATAACTTATTTGATAACTCTAAATCTCTATCAAATGTGTATGTTCTTTTTCTTGTTTTAGAATGGCGAACTTTAAAGAATATGAATTCATTTTCTATGTTTAAGTTCAAAGTTACTTTATTAATATTTTAATTGCGAAAAACGTAACCATCTATATACAAGATTATACTTTGACTTAAATTCATACCATATGTTCATAGTTTGCAACAATTTACCTTTGGTATAATATATTATGTTTAAAGAAAGTCAATTTGAAAGGAGGAAGTTTGCAACGTAGGTTGTAAAGTATAAAGGCTACTAAATCAATTGTAAACCTAAATACAAACAAAAAAAAAGATATAAGAAGTTAATTGACTGAAAATTGGAATGAATCACTTTTCATTCTCGTTCATGGTCTAACCATACTATAGTATAATGTATTTATGTTATTTTGTAAAGGATTTTTATGTTTTCTTCACTAAAAGCTTCATTATTTAACTATTCTTCTTCTTAAGTTGCTAGTCAATATTAATAATATTATATACTAGCGGGCCGCCCACGGCTTCGCCCGCTTAAAATACATGATTATTGATTTAAGCAGAATTGATTGACAACTATAATAAAATAAAATAAATAAATCAGCTTCACGCTGTATCCCGGCACACGGCAGGGTAGGCAGAGGGAACCTAGTGTTCTAAAATAACTGTAATGTTTGCATATTAACTCCTGTTTGCATATTATTAGATAAATGAATAATTGGTAAATATGTAGTTATTACAGAGTACACGTAG
>JAATLQ010029515.1:10052-23389 GCA_013421005.1 Heliconius erato x Heliconius himera | reverse complement strand
AAGTCTCTAAAAGAAAGTTATTAATTACTAAATGAGTCAATTACTTTGTGTTTTGAAGTTATTGTTATAATGACGTACTATTTAAAAGGCGTAAACGAATTGTAATTACATTTAGTATCGATTTCAAATCCACAGTGAAATATAAAACATAAGACAATATGCGGATATTCTTTATTTTGGTAAGTAATTTTACGTTGTTGTTAATTGCGGCGTTGAGCTCTGCCACTCAACACGCAATGTCTCAAGAATTCGGCAGGAAGTGGGGAACGGAGTGTCTTAACACTATGTTTCTTACACTAGGTGCCTAACCCTCAGAGTGCGGGATACAGCGTGAAGCTGATTTGTTTATTTATTTATTAATTTTACGTTCGTTTTTCTTCCTTCATGGCGATCGTAAAACTAAGTTTTAATTTTAATTTCTATTGTTCACAGAGTATTTTGTTTGTGAGTGAGGGCTTTGCCTCTACAAATATAATAAGACACAAACGAGATTTGTTAGCAGTAAGAAATTTTATTTGCAATCTATTAGGTTTGAATTATAACCAACCTGTGAGACGGTTTGTACTGCGGAGACCGATTAATAGTAACAACATTTATACAGTGATAAACGATGACTTTTACGTAAACCCCATTCCAGATTTTACTTTAACCAATATGGGATTCAGAAATTATCAATATCCTGCTCCAGTATATCAGATAAATGGTTATAGAATAAATGATAATGATTATTTGAAACCTATGAAACTGTCAAATGAGAAGAAACCAATTTTTGTAGAAAAACTATCAAAAAACAGAGATGACGAATTAATTAATATGGTAATTGAAAATAACGTTTTACCATATAGACCTTTGTATATACAAAATAGACTTCACGAACTCGCCACAGGTAAAATTGAAAAACCTGTTATACCAGCATCATATAATACAATTTTGCTACCTCGTAACACTGGTGAGGTGCATGTAAACAAATATCCTTTAGTACGTACATCGTATAAAGATTCTGCTTTTATTAAGCAAAAGTTAAACTCTTCCAAAATATCGTCTCCGCCTCTTTCGCCGTTAAATGATTTAGTTGGAATCAAATCAACGACTCCTGTAATTCAAACGACCACACCTGAGGTAACTGAAAAGACGAAATTGAAGATTAATCCTCCTGAAACTACCAAAAAGGTAGTGAAGTTTTTAGAACCTGTACCCTCGAAATATAGCTACAAAAACGTTTATCACAAGCAACCTGATAAAAATACCGTTGTCAAATTTGATAACACGATGTCCTCGCCAACAGTGGAGGCTGAAAGTTCTACAAGAAGTATACCTTCCAAAAATAGTAATAGTGATTTCTTTTTGTTACCACCCATTAAAAAGAATGATCCACTGTTACCAGTAAATAAAGCAAAAACATACGAAGAAAATAATCAAGAGAAGAGTATTGTAGAAAATAAACCTACTGCTGAGGAGCCGTATACGAATAAACAAGACGATCAGCCCAACCCGAAAAATTCTTTCGAGGAACGTGGAGATATTCCTTCGTAATTCGTGTAATAAGATAAATATACACGTAATTTAATACAGACAAACTAAAATTATGCATAGTTAAATTATATTTTTGCATATTTCTGGTTTATAGACGGTAAAATCGGCGCCGTATGTTTTATTATCATTAATTTATTTTTATTATAATGAGTTATAAGGTATAGGCAGATTTAGTTAAGCAATAAAATATGTATAGTTTAATTAATAATTTATTTAATAATAAATAATAAAATATAAATCATTGTATTTATTTAAGACATTATTAGAATATAATTTTTATATGTTAAATGGTTTTGGCTTCGAATGAATGATGGTTTCCACCATTTTCGATTATCATATCTGCGTTTAAGCGCCCGAAGATTGATAAATTAAATTCATGCGTTTAGGTAAAGTGGTAATTATAACGCTTTATCTACATAATATAAAGTTGTAAAAATATATCTTGTGTTAAATTTATGTATTTAATAAAAGCACATGAAATTTGTTATAAACCTAAAAGACAGTAAAAACTTTAATAAAAATTATGTGCGGTCGCTTATATTTGCAAATCTTTGATATAATCAGAACTTTAATTTTAATTGAGGTAAAAGATAAGCGAATAAAATTGAACAACTACTTTGTAAATTATATGTAATTTTTTTTGGTCGTGACTTGTGACTATGTCATAAAAAAAATTATATAGCATATGGTAGTATCATTTTGTGTATCATAAATTTTGCCTTTGATAAAGCTAAAAATAAAGAAATAAGAAGTACCAAAACGGAACGTTTTTGCCACATTTATTTAGATTTTTACACATTTTGCAGATAAATTCGAAAATAGAGGAATTCTTTGTAATAAATAATAAAATTTATGAAATAAATTATCTGATATTATGAAAAAAAAGTTATTTGTCGATATTTTTATTTTGGACAAGTGTTTGACACTGTGGCAAAAAAAAATTAGAAATGCTCTAATATAATAACTTTTCATACAAACAACATATTTAATTGTAAATAATTCATATTAGGTACATGATAATATTTGAAACTATACCTAGTAATATGGTAAATCCAACGATGATAAATTGTACGATCTTGTAAACAAAATCATCAAGCGAGACGGAGCTCGTTAGAGTCTAGAGAAACTCAGGGTCAACTTCCACTATCAATGTTACTTAAAAAAAAATAATTAAATCAGCTTCACGCTGTATCCCGCATACAGCAGGGTAGACAGAGGGAACCTAGTGTTAAAACACTCCGTTCCCCACTTTCTGCCGAATTCTGGAGGCATTGCGTGTTGAGTGGCAGAGCTCAACGCCGCGCTTAACCTCGACACCAGAGCGAAGAAATGGAAATATAAATTTATGTAAATATTTCATCTTCTCGAGTGGGGATCGAACCCACAACCAGTCGGTTTTACAGTCACACCTTGTGCCGCTGCGCCACGACCGGCCTCATCAATGTTACTTTGATCATAATAAGAGTTTTAAGTTTAGTTTTAACCCAGCAAAGAACATTATTACGTTATAATATCTAGGTAAATTATAAATAATTAAATATATTATCTGAGTGACTATTATAGTCATGACTGTACTGTAAGATAGATATTTTTATAATCGACGTATTTACGTTTGTGACGTCACGACATGAGGTCGTTGTAGGTTCAAATTCACTCGGTATATTTTCATCATTCATATATTATTATCATTGTTAAAATGTACATAATATTCTCTTTAGTGAGTCAATGTATAAAATGTATAAATCAAACCCACACGGGTAGTAGGAGGGTGCCCACACGGGTATTTTTTGAATATTTTTTTAGCTTTTGTTCGGTGTATTTGTAGTTATTTCTCCTTTTATTTGAAGTCATTAATATATCATTTTCTATTGTACAATTTAGTTTTTATTTGAGTATGTGCATATAAATATAGTTTTGAAGGTTTTTTATTTTTTTTTTATTATTATGATTTGTTAGACGCCACAGAGTTATGTCGTCCTTCCATTTTTTGTTCTTGATTGGTTATTAAAGTTTTTGTTGTTGGTTTCTGATTAAAATGTGAAGTGAACATTGATATTTTGTATGGTCTGCGTTCCTTTTTGTCAATATTCGAGTTTTGTGGTCGTTGCTCATGGTGATTGCGGTGTAGATAATTGGTTACGTAATATTTTTATTGCATCACATCTCTGTAGGAAATAGCCATTTTGTTGTTGTCTTCTACTATATTAGTCATGGAACCTGCATTTGCCCGGCGAATGAACCTGCCGATAGCCTCTTCCTCGGCGGCAGTGCAGTACATGCCTCCTTGTGTATGTAGGGCGTTCTTAACGGCCTTTGTTTGGATGATTACTACAGACTCGTATGTAAGTTCCTGAGATTCGTCGATGGTCAGGTTGAGCGAGTTTCCTCCCCTTCCGTATCTTTTTCTGATTAGGCCCATTTTTTTGCTTGTGTATGGACCAGGTACAGAGTATTGGGGGAATCCATTGGGATGGAAGCACCCGTGTATCGCGTCTTCAGTCTTCAGTTTTCGCTTCATTGAGCAAATTTTCTGTTGACTGATGGCCGTCACAAGGTTTGGGCCGTTATAGTGTATTTGGAAGAGGTTTAATCTGTCGATAAATGCTAGTTGGTTTATGATCCCGATAAGTGTAAGTGTCTCGTGCCTTTGACAATATGGCCAATATTACGATTATCCCAAAATGGTTCATTAAGGCTTCATTTACGATAAGTCTTGCTGGTTTTTCTGCAACACAGATTACCAGAATAGAGGCGATCGTGCTGACTTTGATTTTTGTGTTCCATAGTCCAGGAACGCCATTCACCCATTATATGTCAGATGGCTCCCAATGCTGCCAGATGCTGGTTGGATGGTGAGCGCTGTGTTAAGTATCCTTTGTTCCAGCGCTACCTCAGCGTAGATCAAGCTACGACAAGGATTGGGTTGTTCGAAGATGCTGTGTACCTGGGTGGGAAATTATTTCCTGTTATCCATCTTTGTATACAAAGTCATCTTTCCTGCTGTAATCCGCTATATGGGGGGATTTCCCCTTAGGTATTCCAATTTGTTATTGTCATATATGGCGATTTTCACTTCTTCTTTCAGTATCACTTTTAGCAGACCTTCGTTTCCGAGTTCAAAGGTCCTCACAATTTTTTCGCAGGTTGCAAGATTAACGTTGATGGTCTCCTTTACAATTGCTATATAATCTAGGACTGCGATATGTAGTTTTAAAGTTGGTTTCATTCTTTTTAAAATTATTTTTATAGCTAACGATTGGAAACAAAAGAAGAAAATCATACATATATAACGGATTAAAATATTAAGGGAATATTTAAACAAAATATAATTTTTATTCAAGGTTTAATATTGTCTAGAATCCACTTAATGTATTTTGTGACGTCAGTATATACTCCAGGGATTAAGGAGCCACATTGCCTCGGCCCGTACGACACGATGCCGTATTGAATCATTCTGTAAATGCCTTTGACCTCATCCTCCAGCATGAGAGGTCCGCCAGAGTCGCCGCTGCATGAATCCTTGTTGACTTCACCAGCGCAAAGCTTGTTTACGGTCAAATCTCGGCTTCCTTGTTCATTGTTCCTTATTTTTTTAGAAAAACAATAATAATACCATTATAAATATTTTACAGACTTCTTAAATATATACTCCTATATACCTCAATATAATTGATAAGGCATATAGGAGTACATAGGATGTACTCAATTTTAATATAAAATATAATTCAAGATTGATTTAATATTATACATCAAATGGAACCTTATGACATATAATTAAAACATTAAATTAGTTCAAACTAAGCAGCAGTAGTTTTAGCACAAGAGTGATAGATTCTTGTGCAAAAACGGAAAAAAATCACATTGATTGAATGTTAATCTGAATTTATAATGTATGATTTTAAGTGCAGTAATTGCGTACTTATTATGAAACTCCCGGCATGTGGCATCAGATAAAACAGGTATATTCACTTTTCTCAATATAACGGATTCTGATCCCGTTTCAGTCAACCCCCATCCGGCAACCGTTCCTATCTTATCTCCGCTAGTGACGTTGCGTGCACGCAGATCTTTGTGTAGTGGTAGGCAAATTGGTTTTGCGTTCTCTATAAATAATATTATATTATTATTTAAATGTTCTTACATTCCTGGTAAGTTATAGCTTAAATAAGAAATTTAATAACGCTCAATACAATAGATTTCGTAGGTGACACTAAGAAAAATCATATTGCATTTGGTTTGGTAGAGAAAGGAGCACGAACAGTATAGGAGAGCATCAACACTTATTTTAAAGGGATCCATTTTCCTTTCCCTGCAATGCGATGGGCACAGCATTCAGACGGTGATTTCATTGAATGTTAAGAAAAATCTTTTCTACTGAAATTTTTTTTTAAAATATTATAACATTATGAAATAGTTGCAATCCTTACCAGATATTAATTTATTAGTAAAACTGTGCATTAGATCTTTCTATAGGGAAATACGATAGAAGAAAATCAAAGATATATAAAAATATTAGAAAATAAAGACAAACGTTTTTTTTTGTTAAAACTTCCGACTATTGTGCAGATATTTTATTACTTTCGTCTACTTACATTTTGTGTTAAAACATAAAATTTTAAACAATATATCAAATAACTTACTGAACGTCAAATCGATAGGTCTTTTGAGTCTGAGGAGAGCTATGTCATTTTCTGTAGGAGAACGTTGATATTGCTCGTGAGGTATTATCTCTTCTACAAATATATTCTAAAATAATAATAAATGTGTAAAATAAAGAACAAATGGTTTTTTAATTATATGTTATAACAAATAAATTTTTCAGCTTTTCGCTTTATTCCGCAAATGATGGATAACAATTTGGTAGGTACATCACGTGTTGAGTGGCGGAACTCAACGCCACAATTTTAAAACTAAATTTGTATTTTTAATTAATTATGTTTCTCATACCTGAATATGAGATTCACAGACTATGTACGGATATTCTCCTTGACAATCTATTTCCGATTTAATATCAAATTCACCGATGCGAACTCCGGCAATCTTTTTATTGACGACACAATGGGCAGCGGTCAAAATATATCTTGAGTTGATAATTGAACCCCCACATCTAAATTTGGGGCTATCATTACCTAAAATGTGTAATTCAGAAATATACATTCAAATAAAAATATAATATAGTAATATGGATATGTACTCGAAAATACTATAATTTCAACATTTACAAACATTCTATTCTATTTGTTAAATGGGAATCGAACCTTAAATGCTTAAATGCTTGCACCCTTGCTTCAATTGTTTTTAAATTAATATTTTAAAATTTAAAACTAAATAGGGAAGGCCGAGCACTTAGCTCTTAATTTTTTCTTTCGTTATTAAAATATATTTATATACAATCATAGTATTACATAAACTATTTGTTGATGGTTCTAAGAAAAAACAGTTCACTACTTTTTTCTTCAATTACAAGAACCAAAAGTTGGAAATAATTGTTTTAAAATCTCTTAGGCGATGATTGATGATGTATCCCGCACACAGCGGGGTAGGCAGAGGGAACCTAGTGTTAAGACACTCCGTTCCCCACTTTCTGCCGAATTCTGGAGGCATTGCGTGTTAAGTGGCAGAACTCAACGCCGCGCTTAACCTCGACACCAGAGCGAAGAAATGGAAATATAAATTTAAGTAAATATTTCATCTCCTCGAGTGGGGATCGAACCCACAACCAGTCGGTTTTACAGTCACACCTCGTGCCGCTACGGCACGACTGGCCTTATTGGTGATATCATTTACATTAAACCACATACAACAAAACAACACATAACAAATACTAATTTAGAAAACGTATAAAAATTTGAACGTAACGGGACTCGCTCCCGTGCCACCTGGAAACCATTCCATTCAAAATTTTTATAAATTTTCTAAATAAGTCTTTTCTTTCCTAAGTGTGGAATAACATTTTAAAAATGTTTAAAAAACATATAACAAATTACAAAATTTAAAGACACACCTGAAGTATCACGTGTTTTGTGAGAAATGAGTGTCATCCAGGGGAACTCATAGAGATTAGCAATCTTGCCTCCAACGATCCTTTTTCCGTCGATATTTCCACATGACACGGGAAGGAGATTTAAATTTTCATGCATTTCAATCTCGTTGTTCAAGGTATCGTCATTAGATTCGATGCTTGGATCGACCCAGCGATTTTCATATTCTTTGAAATCAGAACAGCATACCTGAAACGAAACTCATATACTAATTCTATATATAAAAAAATAATCTATTTCATATAGGGTTAATGATGCATTTTTTAGTTAAATCATCTTTTTCTGAACTTACAACTGCGAAATCTATCAAGTGACATTTAAGTGAAATATGTGTAAGTAGTTTTAAACAAGTATGTTTTAATTTGTTTTATTAGTAAATTATTTAGCCATTTTAACGTGTGTTTTAATGTGTAACAAAAAAATCAAACCAACTAACGTAACAATCTAAGGTGAAAGGAGGTTTACATGCTTCCATAACCGAAGTCAGTATATCACAAATTGCAGTAATATGGTGATGAAAGATAGATGATGAAAGATGATGTAAGAGATGGAAGTATTATAATGTGTCATGTGTTTTGTAGGAGGTAACTCTTGATTAATTATTTATATGTATATGTTATATTGTGCTCTAGGTGCTGGCAACTTGTTTGTACCTTTGGTGCTCTGGTACCATTAACAAATTCTGTTCCACAGAATGAGTCTCTAAGTTTATTTTGACTTTCAGTATCGTTTCTGTTTTTGGACGCATAGTTTATCGCTTCTTGACACGATCGAAGTAAAACACACTCGCTGCATGCTACGAATAAATGTATATAACAAATGTAATTATAATAGAAATATAAATGCAACGTTAAGTTCTGATACACAACAATAAGTCCAGAACGGAAGTGTCTTAATGGGAACGGAATAGGAAGTGTCTTCCCAGGTTCCCTTGGCTTATGCTACTGTTTGCGAGACACAGTGTGAAGTTAAAAAAACATTTTGTTTATTAATAGTATTACACCATAGATTTTGATCGCTTGTGCATTTTTTTTACTTCTGTGTTTTCTTTAATCTTACACACAATTATTGAATGTTTGAAATGTATAATAAAATTATACAAAATGTTTAATTCATATGTTGTTTCTTTAAGAGAGACCATCGATCTAACTGTGTCACGATTACGTCCTTATGCGTGGTATTGTAGCAATATATTATGATTTTACCAAAGAATCATCAACATAAGTCATTAATAAATTATATAGCATTGTACCCATGTGCTGAACGTAAATATATAAAATTGAATATAATAAATAGCAACAGATGGATAAATTATTTCTAGTTTCATATTGCATCTTTTGTATGTAATTAAAAAAAATTGTCCTATGTACACTGTACCTATAAGTGAACAGAAACAAAATATAACACAGCTTTAAGTATAATATAGGTATATGTACGTTTGTATACATAGGTTTTGTATACATAGGTATATGTACGTTTACTTACGGGCTTTTCCAGACACTTCACACCGGTAGAACACTAAAAAACTAAGTATTATTTTAAAAATCATCTCTGTGCCAGTAGAATAGAGAGTATCGTTAATATCGGTCTAAGTAAATAAAATAAACTTTACACTTCCTTTGTCGAAGGCTAACTGGCACTAGCAAGACTAACTGTGAGACCCTGTTCTTTAAGGAAAATATTTAAAATGCTTTTGTTTTATTTATTAAACGCAAAAATGTAAGGAATGTTGGCATACAAAGCGTTTATTGAGAGGGTGTAATTCCCGGTTATTTTTCCTTATTCTCATTTATCTATATTTATATAACTGGATTATGGTATGTGTAGTTGAGTTTTGTAAATGGTTGTGTGTGCATAAAACAGCTTTTATATGATGCGTAGGCATGTACGTGTTGCACTGTCTGTGCGTAATGTGCACGCGGGTCCCTAGACCAAATATTAGTGCGGACTCGAACTCTCGGAAAGGGCTTCTCGACTACGCAGACGGGGCCTTCCGCATCGCATGTATTAGAAACAGCACTGGGAACCTATTGAAATGTAACTTTCCATATTTTCTTAATTAATAAAAAAATATCCGCAATAATTGTCACCCTTCATTATATAAAAAAAAATATGATGTAATTAGTACCTTATACTAGATTAATATTTGTAAACATTTATTTAATTAGATAATTTATTCGTTTTAAAATAATAATTAAAATTAATATTAATATTTAGAAAACAGATTTAGGATTTTATATTTACCCCTAGCCGTGCCCGTAGCCCCTTTGTCCCTAGCCGTGTAGTCAGAGAGCCCCCACTTTCCACCACCACTACCCTTCAACACCGCGCTTTGCCTCGACACCAGAGCGATGAAATGAAAATAAATGTAAATAAATATTTTATTTCCTCGACTGGGGATCGAACCTATAACTAGTCTATTTTACAGTCACACTTTGTGCCCCTGCGCCACGGCTGGCCTCAAAGACTCAATATCATGGATTCATTATTTCACTTGAAAAATAAGGATGATTTCATCTTTAAATAGTTTTCTGTATGTACTTAATATGATTAAAATCATTATTTTACAACTGAACAGTTATTTTAAGATTGACCTTCTATTATATATTTTTCTTTAAAACATAGAGCACGACTGCACATTTCATCGTCTATTCTCATAGTCAACCAGAACCGGAAAAAAATATTCGAATTAGGTAAGATTTCAACGAATTTCGATTATGACCGGTATATCGGTGGCAATCGAACCCAGAACCTATCGTGTTTACAGTCACACGCTTGTGCCCTTGCGCTAATACGCCCGTATTAGTACTCTAAGTATTGATGATTATATTTATTTATATTATAACTTTTCTTACAAACCAAATGATTAAATATTAATAATGTATATTACCTGATAATATTTGACCTAGCTGTACCTAAAAAACATGGTAAATCCCACTATCAACAATACAAAACAGTACAATCCCATATTATAAATTGTACTATCTCGTAAACACAATTATTATACAAGACGAAGCTCAGCCGAGCTGAAGGTCATCCACTATCAATATTATTTCGGTCATAATGAATAAGTATTAACAATTTAGGCTTCAGCCCAGGAAATAACATTACGGCGTTATAATAGGTATATTATAAATAATTAGATATATTTCTTCTAAGTACATCGAGGACAGTCGTGGCGCAGGGGCACAAAGTGTGACTGTAAAATCGACTGGTTGTGGGTTCGATCTCCACTCGAGGAAATTAAATATTTACTTATATTTATATTTTCGTTGGTTCGCTCTGGTGTCGAGGCAAAGCGCGACGTTGAGTTCCGCCACTCAATACGCAATGCTTCCAGAACTCGGCGGAAAGTGGTGGTGGAAACCCTGCTGTGTGCGGGATGGGATGCAGCGCTAAGCTGATTTGATTTGATTTGTAAGTATATTAGCCGTGATTGTAGCGTAAGATAGGCATTTTTATATGAACCTAAATACGTCATTTATGACACCATAGGCATATTTCTATAGTAGTAGTCTATACAATACGACAATATTTACTATGTATATATATTATATTTTTATTGTAAAAATATATATAATATTCTGATGTAGTCATGTAATCAAAATGCGGTATTTAAATCAAAATGGCAAATAAAACTTTGAGGTAATTAAAATATTATTTTCAATGGTATAATTCATTTTTGTAAGAGTTTCTGCATATAAATATAGTTTTGAAATTGTTTTAATTATCTTACAGGCAGCCACGTAGTGCTTGCATTTCTTCAAGGACTCTTCCCTACCCACCCGGTGTCGCTGTAAAAGCCTGTTGGGCTAACAGCATTATCCTCAAGCTCGAAAAACAAATGTTTTAATTATTTAAAAATATTATTTTTTATAGATAATGATTGCAAACAAAAGAATCATGCATACCGTATAACGGACTTACATACTAAGGAGAATATTTAAACAAAATATTATTTTTACTTAAGGTTTAATTTTATCTAAAATCCACTTAACATATTTTGTGACGTAAGTATATACTCCGGGAAATAAGAAGCCACATTTGCATCGGGCCGTACGACACGATGCCCTATTGAATCATCCTATAAATGCCTTTGATCTCGTCCTCCAGCATGAGGGGTCCACCAGAGCTAAAAATCATATTGAATGAATTGTAATCAGAATTTATCAACTTAAGTGTAGTAATCACGTACTTATTATGAAACCGGCATGTGGCATCAGATAGAACGTATATATTAACTTTTCTTAATACAACGAAGTCTGTTCCCGTTTCCATCAACTCCCATCTGCCAACCGTTACTATTTTATCTCCGCCAGTGATGCTGCGTTCACGCAGCTCTTTGTGTAATGATAGGTATATTGAGTTTGGCTTCTCTATAAATAATATTGCACTGGTGACTCCAATAAGCAATTTAATTATCCATAATAAAATAGGTTTCGCAGGTGAAACTAGGAAAATCAAGTCGCATTTGGTTAAGTAGAGAGAGGAGCTCGGACAGTATATAGCACCAGCACTTATTTTAAAAGGACCTTTTAAGCAAAGTTAATAGCAAAGTCAAATCATGCATCTTAAATGATCTTCCTCCAGTATCTTCGATACTTTGTTTTCGAAGGTCAACCGCGGTCTCCCCCTACCTCTCTTACTGCTCACTTTTCCGTCTCAAATCTTTTTTGCCACTCTTTCATCACTCATTCGTTCAACGTGACTAAACCAGGTCAACACGTTCTTCTTCAATCTCACCATGATATCCTCGCTAGTACCTGTCATAAGGCTAAGGCTCCGTTAACCCTGTTACCAGCAACAATACACCTTTCCAATTCTATATTGGAATATATTGATTCAATGAATATTGGAAAGAGTAGAATAGATGTTTTTATAACTAAAATAAATACGTCATCCATGACGTCATGAGCATATTTGTGCCTGCGTGTGGTGGTTGTCATCAAATTCACTTGGTAAATTATTAATAAACAAAATAATATTACACAATATGACAATTTTTTTTTATGTCAAAATATACTTAACATATAGTAAATCAAAATACGATATATAAATCAGAATGATCAATTTTGATTAAGGATATAAATATAGTTTGAAGAAATGAAAATATTAATTTATATTATACAAGTTATTTTTGGTTTGAGTTTGTGCACATAAATATAGTTTTGAAGTTGATTTAATTCTTTTAATTTTTTTTATATCTAATGCTTACGAACAAAAGAAGAAAATCATACATATCATATAACGGACCAAAATACTAAGGGGAATATGTAAACAAATATAATTTTTATTTAAGGTTTAATATTATCTAAAATCCACTTAATATATTTTGTAACATCAGTGTATACTCCAGGGAATAAGGTGCCACATTGCCTCGGCCCGTACGACACGATACCGTATTGAATCATTCTGTAAATGCCTTTGACCTCATCCTCCAGCATGAGAGGTCCACCAGAGTCGCCGCTGCATGAATCCTTGTTGACTTCACCAGCGCAAAGCTTGTTTACGGTCAAATCTCGACTTCCTTGTTCATTGTTCCTGATTAAATAAAACAATCATAATGGAATTTAAAAATCTTACAGCCTTGTTAAATATTATAATTGAGAATTTAGGAGTTTCCTCCTATGTACTCAATTTAAAAACATCTAATAGAACCTTATGATGCATCATTAAAATATTAAATTAGTTCAAACCAAGCTCTATGTTAAAAATGCTTGTAATCTTATCACTCTTAGCATTCTTGTGCCTTAACAGAAAAAA
>JAATLQ010029515.1:0-10042 GCA_013421005.1 Heliconius erato x Heliconius himera | reverse complement strand
TTCCTTGTTCATTGTTCCTGATTAAATAAAACAATCATAATGGAATTTAAAAATCTTACAGCCTTGTTAAATATTATAATTGAGAATTTAGGAGTTTCCTCCTATGTACTCAATTTAAAAACATCTAATAGAACCTTATGATGCATCATTAAAATATTAAATTAGTTCAAACCAAGCTCTATGTTAAAAATGCTTGTAATCTTATCACTCTTAGCATTCTTGTGCCTTAACAGAAAAAATCCCACTGAACGAATTTTAATCAACATTTACGAGTATGAAATTAAGTGTAGTAATCACGTACTTATTATAAAACTCTCGGCATGTGGCATCAGATAGAACGGGTATATTCACTTTTCTCAATATAACGGATTCTGTTCCCGTTTCAGTCAACCCCCATCCGGCAACCGTTCCTATCTTATCCCCGCCAGTGACGTTGCGTGTACGCAGCTCTTTGTGTAATGGTAGGCAAATTGGTTTTGCGTTCTCTATAAATAATATTATATTATTATTTAAATTTTATCGTATTCCTGGCAACTCAGATAAGGAATTTAATTATGCATAATAAATTAGGTTTCACAAATGACACTAGGAAGGATGTGAGAGGAAATCGGACCGTATAGGTAATCATCAACACTTATTTTAAAAGGACCTTTTAAGCATACATTTAGTGCTACAGGTCCCAGGCACTACTTTGAACTCTTGCATACAATGGGCACAGCATCCACACAGAGATTTCAAGGAATATTAAGGATTTTCTTATCAGTACGTAAACAAACAACTTTAAAATACTATATATGATACATAGAATTCAGTATATTTTTTTTTTAAATAAAATAAACCAAATTACTTACTGAATGTCAAATTGATAGGTCTTTTGAGTCTGAGGAGAGCTATGTCATTTTCTATAGGAGAACGTTGATATTGCTCATGAGGTATTATCTCTTCTACAGATATATCCTAAAATAATAACAACAAACAGAACAAATTGTTAAGTATCTGTTATAACAAATTTCTTTTTCAGCTTTTCGCTTTCTCCCGTAAATTTATGGGTAGTACGACACTCTGCTCTTCGCTTTCCACCTTAATTTGGTACATTACGTGTTGAATGGCGGAACTCAACTCCGTATTTTCAAAACTAAATTTGTATTTTTATTTAATTATGTTTTTCGTACCTGAATATGAGATTCACACACTGTGTATGGATATTCTCCTTGACAATCTTCCCTCGAGCGAATATCGAATTCACCGATGCGAACTCCGGCAATCTTTTTATTGACGACACAATGGGCAGCGGTCAAAATATATCTTGAGTTGATAATTGAACCCCCACATTTAAATTGAAGGTTATGATTACCTGAAATGTGTAATCCAGAAATATACTAATTAATATTTCATGTAGCTATAATATAGTATATATAAATTTTAACATTTGTTTTTTTTTGTCTTCACGCTGTATCCTGCATGCAGCGAACTATGCGTATTCTAGCATAGCTCTCATTAGTGGTAAACTCTCTGCCAAGTTCTGAAGGCATAGCGTGTTGAGTGAAACTTAGCTCTCCGCTTTGTTTGACAGGTTTAATGATGCTAATAAATTTGGATGTCGCGAAGATTACACATTTACTCTTCAACTATGGTTGTAAGCAAAAACAGTTCACCACTTTTTCCTTCAGTTACAAGAACCAGAAATTTGGAATAATTGTTTTAATATCTCTTAAAAGATCATTGACTTTTGCGAAGATCAAAGCGGTCATGAATAAATTTACTAGTGATATCATTTACATTAAAACGTATACGACAAAACATAATTTTAAAGATGCACTTGCTTATTATTACATATTCTAATATGACCACCTGAACTAGCACGTGTTTTGTGAGAAATGAGTGCCATCCAGGGGAACTCATGGAGATTAGCAATCCTGCCTCCAACTATTCTGTTTCCGTCGATATTTCCACATGACTCGGTAAGGAGATTTAAATTTTCATGCATTTTAATCTCGTTGTTCAAATTATCACCATTAGACTCGATGCCTGGATCGGCCCAGCGATTATCATATTCTTTAAAATCAGAACAGCACACCTAAAATTAAAGTTATATAGTATTTCTTGATATAAAACAATATTTCTTTTATATATGGATATTTTTTTTCCTCAGTTCCTACTTAAATAAAATTGAACTCGAAATGTTAAAGGTTATTGCACATTATTAAAATGTAGCTGGTATACTTTAGTATACCTATATGTGAATATGTTATATTGTGCTTAACCGATGGGAAAGAAAGGTCCTCGAATGGCGACCGCGTCTCGGCAAAAGGGGAGACTTATGTCCAGCAGTGGACTTTGAAAGGCTGATGGATGGATGTGCTTTAAGTGTTGGCGAACACATTAAAAAAATTTCGTACCTTTGGTGCTTTGATACCATTAACAAATTCTGTTCCACAAAATGATTCTCTAAGTTTACTTTGACTTTCAGCATTGTTTCTGTTTTTGGACGCATATTCTATCGCTCCCTGACACGATCGAAGTAAAATACACTCGTTGCATGCTAGAAATAATTTTAAATTATATGTTATATAACAAATATCATCATTATCTAGATAGATAATGATGATATTTGAGACAGTTTAGATATACTATAACAAAACAGTACAACAAATGTGTCTGTAAATTGAATATATTTGCATTTGCATACAATGTAGGGAGGCTTAACATAACTAATAGAAAATGTTGATGAAGACCTAAAGTAGCTCATCTATATTATAAAAAAACTAGCGACTTCGCTCGCTTAAAATACGGTTATTTATTTTATATACTGAATATAAATACAGAGTACAATTTTAATGTACATGTTTTTAAAGTGCACATAGTATCTTATGGATTCAATCAATCGAAAAGGTAATGTTTAATTTTATATTGTTTAATATATTTTCGACGCTTCGACGACGAAACGCTTGTGCACTGCGCACGCAGCTGAATATCCCAAACTCTCCCGTTTTTGCAAATTTTTAAATGATACTGAATACTCTTCTCACAGTGCTCATAGGGTTATGTTTTATAACAGGTTTATAATTGGTCACATTATGTCCTAAGATCCCATTGTATAAATCTGCAGGTCTCTGTTTTTTTAATGCCACTTATTTTAGATAGATACATGTTAGGAGAATTGATTACACCAGAGTTGCCTAGAAACCCAAAGGAGTTGCTGGTTCTCCTACTGGGCACGTCACCCGGGTTGCGGATAGAGGGAAAACGCTCGTGGCTGGTATGGGAGTGGATCGTAAGTGATAAACTTAAGTATTCTATCCCTTTCACTATTTAAGACAATGTCACTATTAACAATTCTTTTTTATAATAATATAAAGTATCGTAGAACTCAATATTTTCTTCACTTCTGACACACAAAAAAAATATTTTCACATTTCAAATCAAACTTAATTCAAAACGTCTTCAGTCTAAAACGAAATGAACAAACTAAGCATTATGCTCAAAAATATCTCATTTGGCCATCTGCACTTTTATTGCATTTAGAAACAATAGATCTTTATAATAATTTTATTACCTTTTATTAGTTGTGTATCGCGCCGCAAAATATTTATCTACAGTAAAAAGTAGATACCTAATTGATATTTGCCGAATCTTGGTCATAGACCGTCGACAGCGTTTATTAGTCGGAATTATTGTGGGATGTTTTCGAGTTTATATTAGTTTTTAAAAAAATAAGCCCAAAAGTTAAAATTTATAGGTAGTTCATGGAAAAAGTTAATTACAAACTAGTAGTTATTTCATAAAAAAATTGTGTACTCGTATATGTTCGTTTGACAAGTTTGCCAACTTTTATAAGTTGCACTCCACTCAGTGGGCGTGTCCGACTCACACTGGTTTTATGTTTATTAATAGTATCTATTTCACCATAGATTTTGATCGTCCGTGCATTTTATGCTTCTGTGTTTCCCTTAATCTTATACAAAATTATTTAATATTTGAAATTTAAAACAAAATTACACAAAATGTCAAATACAATATGTTGTTTCTTCAAGAGTGTACATTGATTTTACTGAGTATCATCAACATAAATAATTAATAAATATAGCTCTGTATTTATGTGGAAAATGTAAATATGTAAACTGTAATATAATAATTTATGTACGACAGATTATTAAGAAATAGCAATAGATGGATAAG
The DNA here is from genome assembly GCA_013421005.1 of Heliconius erato x Heliconius himera. NCBI lineage: Eukaryota > Metazoa > Arthropoda > Insecta > Lepidoptera > Nymphalidae > Heliconius > Heliconius erato x Heliconius himera. The sequence goes on along the minus strand of JAATLQ010029515.1, from coordinate 5,863 downwards.
TCATTTATATATTTGTGTGGCTTCTTTTGCATTTCATTAAAAACTGGTTTGGGCGTATGTTGACTGTACCCGTAAGTGAGCAGAAATATAATACAATACAGCTTTAAGTATAATATATAATATGTATGTACGTGTACTTACGAGCTTTTGCAGATACTTCACACAAGTAAAACATTAAAAAACTAAGTATAACTTTAAAAATCATTTCTGTTTTATTAATATTAGCTCTTTATAATGAAATAAAATAAACTTTACGCTTCCTTCGTCGAAGGCCTTCGCAAGACTAACTATAAGACTCGTTTCTTTAAGGAAAATATTTTAATGATCGCCATATTTATTACAGGCAAAAAATATAAGGAATGTTGGCGTACAAAGCGCATAGTAACGTTCTTATTGACTGGATGTGATTCCCGGTTATTTTTTCTTTTTCTATCCTTAATCTATATATTTAAAATATTATTAAAACTCAAACTAAAATAATAGCTTCACGCTGTATCACGCTCGCAGCAGGGTAGGCAGAGGGAATCTAGGGTTAAGACACTCCGTTCCCTACTTTCTGCCGAATTCTGGAGGCATGCGAGACCAGAACGAAGAAATGGAAATATAATTTTTAAGTAAATATTTCATTTCATCGAGTGGGGATCGAACCCACAACCAGTCGGTTTTACAGTCACACTTTGTGCTCCTGCGCCACGAGTGGCCTCAAAATAAAATATTATTTGAGAATCATCAATGCTTTTGAAAATACGTTATTTATATCATGTGTTTCTTATATATAAATAACAAATTAATAACATATATATGTAGAATTCCATCTCTATCCAAGTGCCTTCAACTTTGATCGCGATCTTATGACTTTTCTTGACTTTAACTCGCTTAATTCTGTGGATTTTAATGTGTTACTTGGTATCCTTTCCACGCTTAACATCTCTCCTGCTGCCACTAAATGGTTTGGTTCTCATCTTCGGGGTGGTAAGCAAAGAATCTGCACCGGGGAGCTTTGCTCTGACTGGGCTGATTTGGTAATGATGATGATGAAAAATTTGATGACGTGTCTAATTTCCATAGGCAACTGAATCGGTTTCCTGTGCGTTTACGCCGTTACATGCTTATTCTCACTGTTATTCTTAACATTTTAAAGTTATCCTCTCATCCTTACATGAGGGAGCGTTTTCAATTGACACTTCCAAGGACCTGGACGCTCCTTAGTCACTCTAAGAAAGCTTGAGTTCCCTATATTTAATACCTGTTTGTATGAAAAAATTTTCACAGTTCTGGTGGCGCGCTAATGAAAGTCACTTCCTAACTCTATACTGGCTGGCAATCCGTCTCTTAATACTTTTAAATGAGATTAAAACAACATTTCCTTAACCTCAATTAGAATCTTTAGTATTCGCTCTGTTTTTTTCTTTTTTATTTAAATTTTTATTTTTCAACTCTTTTATATCATTGTATATATTTATATTTTTGTATTATATATTTATGTAGGTAAAGTTATATTGATTACCGCACCAGAAACGTTTCTCTTAACATCTCCTACATTCAACGGTTTCCGGTTGTGATCTCTATTAGAGATAAGTTATCCATTGTACACATTCTTTCTGTTATTATATTTTTTTTGTATTTTTATTCTTGTGTGGTACATAAATAAATGAATAATGAAAATGAAATGTTGCACCGATTTGTCTACCCATATTTAAAGAGCATCACAACTTAAAGCTCTCTGAGAAAAAAGTCGTAGTAGCTGGTTAGCGAAAACCGGAAGTACTTGAATGATACATAAAAATTATAAGTATCTGTACAAGTTCGGTCAGGCGCTACATCAACAGAAAATCAACGGTCAGATACACTTTATCCTCTTCAGATTACAAGTACACATATGTGCACCTTTATTTATTGTGAAAAACAGTTAAATACCGACTTCTAGCGTCCCCCAGTATTAAAACGTATTCCTAAAGGTATAGAGTTTCTAAAAAAAAATCAAAGATGGCGTTTTCACAAATATCGACCTTTCAAAGTTATCGTTTGAATTTTTCACTTCGAAAATTTTCTCAACTTGCCGCATTCTTTTTGTTTAGAAATGTATTAAAAATTAAATAACGAAGTTTTTAGCGTAAATCTGGTGACTTTCTATTGTCGAATAACTGGATTAACGTGTGAGATGGTAAGTTACAAATTTCTTTTGTTTTTTGTACTAGTATTTGTATGATATTTTTCTGTTACACATATGTGTACCTCGGTATCTTATATTACATTTTTTTAATTTATGTATGGGTGTTTCCGGCAATGAATGACGAAGAAATAGAAAGATTATTGAACGAAAGTGATTTTGATTTCTCTGAGGATGACGATGAGGACGAATATTTGCCTTCAGATTTTTTTCAAAATATTTATTAGCTGGAGGAATCCGATGAAGAGCAAGAAGAGAGGCCGCCTCAACAACATACGGAAGAAGTGGTTCAAAGTTCATCAAGGCTGTTTTGGCGTACTAAGGAGATATTATCCCTAGGTCCAGATATAGCGGATGATATACTACTATCTCAGGGCACCCCTGAAATAAATGTGCCAAACTCTTTTTTTAATAACTGGGGTAAGAAGATTTTTGGGATTTAGTAGCTGAACCAATTTGTACTCCGCGCAAAAACGTGATCTTAAATCAGGTCAAAATAGGTCGTATTTTTTCATGGATTCTATCCTAGACAAATGTCATACATTACCACGCTCAAAACACATCAATCGATGATCGTCAACAGATCAGCAGATGATCCCATTTTCCGGGCCGTGCCAGTACCGACAATACGTACCATCTAAGCCTACCCCACTTGGCCTCAAGAACTTTGTGCTGGCTGTTCGGGATGGTCTGGTCCTGGCTTTCGAAATTTATGTTGGTAAAAATACTATATCCCAAGCACTTATGCGAAATCTTGGATTGGGTATCGATATAGTACAAACTCTTTGCCGTATAATTAACATCAAGTGTGTTCTGTACGCTGATCGATTTTTCATGAGCTTGAAACTAATTGAGCACTTGAAAAAAAGGTATACCCAGCCCTAACTATACTGAAAAAGAGAACTATGCTGGACCTCCTGTAAAGAAAAACCGGCCGATCGTCAGACAACCGATACCAGAAATTATGCTGGACAATGTAGGGCACCTACCCCGTTATATAGGCGCAAAATTTGCGTCTAAATATAGACATCCGACATGTTCCTCACGGTGCCACACCATGTGCGTAAAATGTAACATGTACCCTACAGTTGAATAAAAAAAATAAAAAAAATATGTGTTTTATTTTAACCCAAATGAACTCAAAAAACTCATAAAATATATAATTACACTTTTTTTTCGAGCCCAGATCTCAAGAGGTTATAATTATAATTGCTTGGTTCTTTCTGCCTTCTCTGTTACCTTCACGCTGCATCCCGCATATAACAGAGAAGGCTGAAAGAACCTAGTGTTAAAGCACTCCGTTTACCACTTTCCGCTGATTTTTTCGAGGCATTGCATGTTACGTAGCAGAATTTAGCACCGCGTTTTGCTATGTTACTAGAGCGAAGGAATGGAATTATTAATAAATAATAATTAATTTCCCCCGAGTGGGAATTTAAGCCACAACCGTCGCCGGCTATATTCAAAGTCACACGCTTGATCCACTGCGCTAAGACGGCCTCTACGATTATAATTATGATGTTTTTATGATTGTTTTACTAGATGTTTACTAAATTAAACCCACTGATAATTTTTGAGGAAACAATATGAAAACGTTAAGAATTTATAATGTAACGAAAACCGCTGGAGCCAAATCAGCTACACGTTCTTATCAAACTACTTCGAGGTTCTTAGATGATTGTTACAATTTATTTTATATATCTATTCTGACATGATTTCGTCCATTCTAGGAAGCACTTCACCTTGGAAATTCCAAGGCGGTTTACCTGCCAAGAGAGTTGCTTCGGTCCATGACTCCCTACGGTAAGCCCTATTAGTCTCAACTCTATGATCCGCTGTTCTTTTCGCAATTAGGTCTTATTACGAGCAGTGAGAGAGTCTGCCCACATGGGAGCACCGTATAGTGCCATGGATCTCTACACGCCGCCACAAAGCTGTCGGCATGGAGAATCTAGTCCTTTGATAATCGGGAGCAACCTGCCGATGGCGATATTTACCAGCTTCGGCACAGTTTGGGCGAAGTGCGACGCAAATAACTATCGGCCATCGGGTAATATTTCATGGTAGCCTGCATCTTCACTTTTTGGCCTTGAACGCGCAGAGTAGCCCCACGAAGAGGTCCCTTGCGTGGGCCATGGAACAGCAGCGCCTTGATCGTGGAAATTGAAATTTTGAGGCCTGACTATATTAATCGCTTCACGCTGTATCTAAGCGTTGGGCCTCAACGAGTAAACCTCGACTTCAGCCAAATGTGTCGCCTCATTGTAATTTACTCCGCGGGTGGTGACAAGCGTGTCATCAGCGCTCATCCCGAAAGGCAAGCGACAACGTTGGAGCCAATCGTACCCAAGATTCGACATTATCGAGCCTAAAACTGACCCCTGTGGAACCCCGCAACCAACACTTTGACGGCCGATTTGTCCATGCCCACCCGTCTACACCACCACTTTGTCCTGAAGGTAGTCATTTAATAGCCAGCAAAGAGAGAGAGGCACGCCATTAATGCCATGAAGGCTATTAAAGGCATTAACCATGTCTAGCGATTCGGCTAGGAGAACATCTCTCACTGCCGTCGCGCCCAACGACCGACCGATTCTGGATAGCAACTAAAACGGGCGGCAACGATCTTTTCCAAGATCTGACCCGTCTCATTCATCAGCACAATCGGCCTGTATGCGGAAGGCTGTAACTAATATTACCTAACCTAACCTCGACTTAAAATCCTCTGCTCTAATCCGCTATAAAAATTAAAACAAATATAAAAATATTATCATCGTATGTGCGACATAAATGGATGAATAACTCAATATCACGCCAACTGATTCCGATGATTCCTTTTTTATTTGAAAGGATATACTTCAAGGATAGCTAGGTGAAAGTTTGGTTAGGTTCTGATTATGAGATCCGGTTGAAATTGATAAATCTTTTTTTGGTCAAAAATATAGATGTACTATAGTAGCAAAATAATAAAAAAACGTTTTTATAATTTTGAAGTGGGTGTCAAGCTAATGCTTCAACAACCTTACTACAATATCGAATTGCCTCTTTGTTTTACTTGGCACCGACTTCAAAATTGTAAAATCTTTTTTTAATAATTTTTGTATAATAAACTCAAAGTATGGTTTTCTTTATGTAAAATATTTTTTTACTTCTTAATTCGTTATTTGAAGTCGATTTTTTTTGTTAAAAATATTTTTTTACTTTTATAATAATAATAATAATAATAATTTATTTAATTAAGACTTGGTCCACTTGTTAGTTACATTTAAAAAACTTACCCTATGTTAGTACATATTCATTTTTTTTATTCTAAACACACATACATATAAATATATAAACATACATAAACTGGCTTCCGATGAGACTCCTACACTAGTGACAATATCGAGCAGCGGGAGCATGAAGCCTTACCCAGCGACTAAGCAATGGGGAGTCCCATCGGTCAGCCAGCGCGCTCAGGATGGAGTTCGATGCTCCGCGCACTCGCGCCCACAGTGAAGCGCACCGCTTTCTAACGATCGCGTGGAAACAGTCGGTACGCGACTCGGCAAACATCGACGACGCGCTACAAAAGCGCGGCAAATCGAACAATATCCTAAAAGCGTTATTATATTGGACGCGCAGTGCGCTGTATGTCCGCCGCGTGAAGTTGACCCACAGACCGCACGTGTAGAATGTTTGACAGTAGGCTTT
>JAATLQ010029512.1:0-49459 GCA_013421005.1 Heliconius erato x Heliconius himera | reverse complement strand
TTGGCTGTTTTACTAAATAAACGATATCACCGAACGCGGTCGCGACCCGATTTCGAATGGCGAGAACCAGTGGGTGAATCGCAGGAATTATTCCAGAATGTAAAGCGCTCGCACCGGTGGGGGGAGATCAGGATTTAAATTTGGATGAGTGACGGAGAGGGCAGGTGCGCGGGCGTTCTCGAGCGTCCGGGGAATCGCACGTTTACTTCGATAACCCGATCAGTTACCCCACATCTGTAGACTTTTAAAGGTTCCGAGATGGTTTGCTTGCACTTGTGAATATAGGCCGATTGCCTCTGAGCTATTGATATTGAATTGGGATTAAAACTTCCCCATCTGCATCTGTTCCATTGTATTTAATAAAGATTACTGATTTACGTTCACATTTACTTTATAATATAAATAAACACCGACCTAAATACATGTTACAGATGCATTCAAATAGATGTATTTTCAAGAATTCGACCCTATCTATCGTCAACCAACGGACGAAGGCGTTATTAACGATTCGTTAACATCACGAAGGCAGCCAATTATAATGTGACAAGTTCATTTTATTGTTATCACGCACCATCCTATCATTACCATTTTCGGAGCATTTTTCACCTATCATTTTCGGAGTAGGTGATAAGATACTCCACTCTCTACTTCACACAATTTATATTCATTTTAAGTATGGGCATCCAATATTGTACTTTATTAAACGACTTAATTGTAACATATAAATAATCCACATTTTAAAGTATTTTTTTTCTTCACGCTGTGTCCCGCACATAGTAGGGTTGGCAGAGGGAATCTAGTGTTAAGATACTCCACTCTCCACTTTCCGCCAGATTCTGGAGGGATTGCGTGTTGAGTAGCAGATCAGCTAAAGAGAGCGAGGAAATGAAATATTAAATATTTACATAAACTTTTCATTTTCCCGAGTGGGAATCCAACCCACAACCGTCGTGTTTACAGTCACACGCTACGACAGCCTCAAAGTAAACTTTCCTAGCAAATATTAAAATACATTATTGTTATAGCAATAGTAAAAATAACAAACAGATAAAGCATCAAAGCGTGTGGAAAAATTCTTCGAGACTCAACATTTTGTGCTAGTGTGCATTTGTTCACTTTAACCAATTTCATAAAAGGAGGTTTTACATGTATTATAATTTTATGATATTGATGGTTTGGATAATATTTTATTATAATGTATTTATGTTTGTCAAATATTTTCTCTAATTGCCATATAAGCCAGATGCATTTTGATTTACGCCAAGTTTTCGCCTCCAAAAGTATACGTGTATATAATACTGTCTGAGTCTGAGTATACGTGTATATAATAAACTTCCGCACTGTATTCTAAGTTTGCCACTACCACAATTTAAAGTAGCTTTAAAAAAATACTAACAAGTAAAGCTTTTTACACTGTTCAAGAATATTTAGAGGATAAACATATATGGAATTATTGTCTATTAAATGTGATGCAGGATAGCTGCCAGTTAATATAATAAAACTATATATTATTCCATTGACTTTGAAAAGAGCAACTGTTGAGTTCCTTGCCGGCTCTTCTCAGCAGAACTGCCTAAACCGATGGTAGCTTTATTTTGTTTATATGTTCATTCGACGATTCAAAAGTGCTTATAAGAGTCTATTTGAATAAAGAATATTTTGAATTTGAATTTAAATCATTCTAACATAAATTGTGTGTGTAAAAAAATAATAACAGAATTTACTGATTATTTCTATATAAACATTATTTCAATAAGGTTTGTAACTAGAATATAAATTTATTATGTCGGAATCAAAAATTTTTTTGTTTCCTTAACCCAAAAAAAATACAAAAAAAATTGACCTTAGGTTAGACGAATCTTGGATTTAAGATCCACTACGTCGTCATGTTCCGTTTCTAAAATTGCTGAAAGTACAATAATCTTTGATAAATCACTTTGGATGTATCATATTTTATTTAATTTATTTTCGTCGCCCTAGTCTGGTAGACAAAGGGCGTTGAGTTCCGCCATTCAAAAAGCAATGAATCTGTCGAAAATTGAGCGGAAAGTGGAGAACGGACTGTTTTGACAATATTTCACATTATATGATCTCTATTGCTGTATTCGAGAAAAAGCGTGAAGCTGATCAAGCTCTATTCCATATAAGGACATAAATTTATATCTAATTTCCTAAATTAATATTTTTTAGCCAATCTAAGAAAATATTTCCATTTGCTTACTTAGCAGAAGTCACGACTGCCTACCGGATGTTATTAGGCTTCGTCACTTATCGACGCTACCTTCATTTTTGTCTAGACGCAGTCGGTCGATGTCTTAGCGGAGAAGGTCTTGGTCAACGTTCATTCATCAGTTTATTTTTAAATTTCGCTTACGTTTTCAAGGAGATGAAAAACACCTGTTCATGAGGTTAACTTAAAAACATTTTTTTTTATTTTAGAATAATGTATTTTTAATTATTGTAAAGTAATGGTTATGTTGCCGCTGTTATTCTATACTGTTTAAAACATTAAAATGTAAATTTTATGGAAAGTCCTATCGAAAATAATAATTAGAAATCACTTGTTCCAATTATCACTGAGTTTTCGTCCCTTAAAATTATATAAATAACATAATTACTATAACACCATTTCAAAGTAATAGATTGTTAATATAATAAAAAATATAAACAATTTTATTTTTTATTTTTTTCAGCTTCACGGTGTATCTCGCGTATAGCAGGATAGGCAGAGGGAACCTAGTGTTAAGACACTTTGTTCCTCTTTTTTCGCCAAAATCTCGAGTTGTTGAGTGATAGACCTCAACGCCGCGCTTTGCCGTGTTACCAGAGCAAGAAAAAAAAAATTAAACAGTTAATTTCCGCAAGTGGGAATCGACCCACAACCGTTATGTTTAAAATCGCATGCTTGTGCCCCAGCGTCACAAAAATCCAAAAAAAAATGTTTTAAAAATATAATGTGAGAAACGTTCTTTTGAATAATGTTTAAATCGATATTTAATTAGTTTAAGAAGATTTTGAAAAAGTATTTACAAGGATTCCTAGAAAATTTTCTTTGTTTAACAGTTGAGTTTGACTTGGCGTCGCACTGTATGGACTAAATATAGACTATGATAAATATGCCCGGCGGCCGAAAATAAATTAGAAAGGGGATAGACAATTTAGTTTTGATAGATACTAAATTACGTTAAGAGAAAGTAATGGAAAAGGGAGCACTCTGTATCGCAGCTTTATATGGAACATATGCACATCTTAGTTACAATTACTAAGAATTTGTAATTACGAACTTTTTCATCAATGAAATGGGTGATTTTTTTACGATTTTTTGAAGCTCGCGTCCTTTTTACTTGTTTTAGCAACGATAATACTTATATTGGTCTCATTTATTCAAAGAGAAAATTATGATTCTACTAACAGATACAAATTTTATCTCTAAAAAGCAGCTTCACGTTTCTTCTTTGTTGATTAAAGTTAGAAACTTTCCGTCGAATTTTGGACACATTGTATTGAGAGGTGAAGCTTAAGACCGAGCTTTATCTTCCAGGGCATGGAGTCTAAATAATTTGAATAAATTCTCCCCATAAGTGGGAATCGAATCCCAATCAGAAAACCACTGTGTTTTCAGTCTGAAGCTGTCCACCAAGCCACGACGATATCAAATATCTGTACTGTCAAAATTATATTTATATTATTATTAAAATATGTCGAAATGAATAATATTTTGGCAAGAGGTTTCCTGTCGTAAAGATTTACTTCAGTAAATACTCGTACAGTTGCGGTTTCCAGTAGCGGTTTACTGAGCATGAGATGACCTTTGTAACTATATATCAGATTCTTACCACATTTCATTTGTATCTATAAACGTGACTGCGCATATGTTATTTTATTTTCTTGTGGTTTTGAAATTAAGAGCGCTCTTAAAATTTTCTGGTACTAAAGTAGAGGAAACTAACGACAATTCCAATTTACGAGTGCCAGACATTTATTATATAGCTAAAATATATTTTAGATATTCTGTTTTATATCAAATACTCCCATGAAGAGAGGCGAAGACAGAAGGTCGGTGTCACATTAAGAACAAGTGGGTCGAGGTTCGGACCGAACGCTTTATTTTAGGATATCTTGAGCAACACAGTTTGTTAACTACTAATGAACCAATAAGTAAATTATAAAAATATCTAAATTTATAATTTAGGAAAATATATCTTTAATTATGTTAATGATGCTAGAATTAAAAATATGTTGAAAAATTTTAATGATGTTTTGTAGTGTACAATGATTAGATAAAATTTAGATATATTTTCGATGTATAATTTTGACGAATGTATAATTGACTATCTAAAAAACCATACTAAGCTTGTATAAAACTGTTTTCCCGTCGGAAAGGAAAGTATATGCTAAAAAGGATTGTAAAACAAACTAAAAAAGGGGATTTATCATTTAATGTCTTTAATTAGTCATGCTCATAAAGCAGTGTTGCGTTCGTGCTAGATTAAAAAGCGCTTCTAATCTTCAACGTTAGCCCAAAAATCAACATCTTCTTCTTCTTCCTTTACCTCAGGTATATCACTAGGTTTGTCATTTTCATCAAGGGACGAAAGTTTAGGCACATCCTTGATGAACGCCCTTGCGTCATTCAGTCTTTCCTCATCTAGGCTGTAAGAGGTTGCTTCTGGAATAGTGCCTTCGTTTCGCTTCTCACGGGATTTCTCTCGCGACCGACTTCTGGAATAAGAACGCGCTGCTAAGTTAGGGGCACTGCCAAATCCAGTATAATTTTCATCTTTGTTCATGCGTTTAAATTCATCTTCCTCGAGTGAAGTAAATATTTTAAGTTCCTCATCACGGGACGCTCGAGAATCTCTGGATGAATTAGATGAAGACGACGCTCGTTTTCTAAATGATCTCCGTCTAAAACTTGGGTCGCTCCGCTGAAGAGGTCGATACTTAATCCCATCAAGAGATCTTAAACAAAATTATATATGAATAGGAAAATAATCACGTAAATGTAATTAATCCTTATAGGAAAATCGTGTCCTGAACGAATATTTGTTAATAGGGTACACACGTATGAACTAAAGATAGCTAGGTAACTACAGAGAGTGGTTTATGAATTGATATGAATGACGTGCAATGTGCGTTCAACACCTCAATTATATTAAATATTAACCTTAAAAAGTCTTCGTTGTACTTTATATCCCCATTTTTATCTCCACTATATGATTCAAACAATATTTCAGGCAACGGTGAAGAAGGGGGTGTTTTAGGAGTGGATTCTGTAGAGAGTTTTTGTTTATTTTTATTTCCGTCATCGAGTTCATCAGGCTCAGGATTAGAATCTGAAATGTTTCCAGAAGACGTCGGTGATCTGTTTCTACTTCCCACACTAAAAGATTCTGATGAGTTCGATATGATTGTTTTCGTTTTCGTTGGATACCTGTCTACTCTGTAATCACCATTTGCTTGAGCACTTTCTTCAAATGAGTCTTGGCCGAAGCTGGATATTTTCGTCGAAAACAATATGGCGGTCGAATTCGGTTGGCCGCCATAGAATTTGACAGCGGCAGATTTGATATTTCCATTTTTATCGTCAGTCAAACAGAGGTAACCTTGGCCCGATTCCTTAGTCCAGTCTCGAGGTGAGGCGTTCGCTGTCTTTTGGAGCAGTCGTGTGTAATATTCGACGAGATCATTAAAATTGGGTTCCGCATCAGGTATGATTCCACTTATAATGTGCTTCATGCATTCTATAGCTTCGTGGAAGCCGGCGTAAGATATTATTACTGACAACAACAGTCCCATTCTGTATCACTTTCGTAAAGGAGAGGGATAGGTTAAAAGTTCGATAAAGGGGTTAGGTGCAGCGATGTAACGCCGGGACTAGATATGAACAACTGAAATTAAAATGCAATACTTGCCAAAGATTGTGTCCACATTTAGATAACAGTTTGGCGTTGTGACCAGGCATTATTACGTTTATATTGATCCAAGGTTGTGTTTTGTCTATTGTTTAGGTCATAAAATAGACTAGCATTTGATTTACCCTAATTGAAATCATAAAAATACTTTTCATAAATAAGAAAACATCAAATATACTTTTCATTGCATTATATTTATTAAGAAATTGGCTTTCAAATTAATTCGTAGTTTTGAAAAGATAAATGCACTGAAAAAAATGTAGGAAATTTATGAAATTTTTTAAATACTTATATAAACTTAATAAAAGCAGATAATTAAAATTCGTAACTTAAAAATCAAACGTTCTTAATTATAATGAAACATTTATTATTTTTATAAAATATATTCGTATTTTTACCAATCACCTTTGATCAAAAAATTTCCTTTAGAATTTATCACGAGAATGTTGATTTTTATGCACAAAACGTCAAGTGATTAATGGTCAAGTGACATCTGCAAGCCGACATTGAAATATTTGGCAAACGACGAAAATAGTATTTTAATTCGATATTCAATTTTGACGTAACATATGAGTCATCGACCTCTTTGAATAAAGAATATGTAATAAATAATACTGTAACATTTGCGCGCGAAACTATTTTCTCGTTAAAAAAGTACGGGCTCAAAAACAACGCAATGGTTTTTGTCATACTGCCAAAGATTTTATTATTATCAGTTACTTCTAAATGGCGGGATCATTTGATCGGGAGAATATTCATAAATTAAACGTGACATTAATACATAAATCACTTTTACATTATTCAATTTCACCGAATCAGAAATGCATTGTTTGTTGTTTAAGCTTTAATTTATTGTTTGATTAATTTGTGTGTTTATTTTCTTCTTTAATGCAAATAAATATAACTATAACATAATCGTAAAACTAAGAAGCCATGATATATTAACTTAAAAATGAAATAAATAATTTATTTAAAATTAAATTAAATTAAATTAGCTTCACGCTATATCCCGCACACAGCAGGGTAGGCAGAGGGAACCTAGTGTGAAGACACTCCGTTCCCCACTTTCTGCCGAATTCTGGAGGCATTGCGTGTTGAGTGGCAGAACTCAACGCCGCGCTTAACCTCGACACCAGAGCGAAGAAATGGAAATATAAATTTAAGTAAATATTTCATCTCCTCGAGTGGGGATCGAACCCACAACCAGTCGGTTTTGCAGTGCACCTCGTGCCGCTGCGCCACGACCGGCCTCAACTAAGCTTATATTTATTTCATTTTCATATATTAATGTAGAATTAAAAACATTAAACCCATACTAAGATTTTTTTACGTTTATATTTTTTTTTTGATATTTTTGCACATGACAGTAGCGGTTTCATTTTTTTTTTTCAAATCTAATATTAGACGAAAAAAAAATATAACTTTAAGTCGTGAGAAGTGAAAAAAAGTATGTGTTAACTGTATTAGCACAAAAATATCTTCATAATGTTATATGGTTCTTCTAATTGCAGACATGACGTCACAGTGACGAAAGCTCGTACACACAGCTTCTGTTGAAGTGCAATGTGTAGGTGCCATTTTAGGAGCGGGAAATTGGCCGTGTTGTATCAGTGTTTGAACAGACAGCAAAATTTATTAGCACCTGTTTAATGTATTACGAAGTAATTACAACTTAATAAGTTATATTTTTGTTCGCTTTATCACGCACGTGGCAGGGTAAGCAGGGGGAACCTGGAAACCTAGTGTTAAGACTCTCCGTTTGCCATTAAGACGCTTTCATTCCACTCTTTCCGCTGAATTATCAATAATAATCCAGGCATCATGTTTTGAGAGACGGAACTCAACACCGCTTTGCCTCGTTACCAGAGCGTGGGAATTGAACCCACAACCCTCACGTTTACAGTCGCAGGCCTGTGGCCCTGCGCCACGACGGCCTCATAATATAATATATTGTTTGCAAAAATTTTAAATCTTTGTACGGTATCATATACGTATTGAAACTGTACTCAAGAATGATTAAAATTCATAACAAATATAATTCACTGCTTTGTCTTTTTAAATTAACCGAAAAAAAGGATCTATGCCATTAATGTGTGATTTTTTTTCATAGAAAGTGCCGCGCGCATCGCACTGTCTGTCGTAAGTAGGAGGTAAAATATTTTAAACCATTAAACATTAACATTATTAATCGAATGATTCAAATAGTTTTTATTTTGATCACTTCTCTAAAGTGCGATATTTATGAAATATAGTGAAACGCGGCGAGTGTCGAGATGCAGCGTGAAGCTAAAAAAGAGAGAAAAGTATAAATTACTGTTCATTATAATCTTTTTTTTTATATTATCTTCAAAGTGTGTCTGTAAACGCGACAGGTTGTGGATTCGATTCCCACTTGAAGAAATATTTTTTTTATTATTTTCATTTTCTTCGCTCTGGTGCCGAAAACTTCGCTTCAGTGGAAAATAGAAAACGGAGTGTCTTAACACCAGATTCCCGCCGCCCACTCTGCTGTGTGCGGGATACAGCCTGAAGCTGATTTGATTTTGATTTGCAATTAAATCATTGTTGCACCAATTGAGCGATATATCAAACTGTTAAAGTCGGAGCAACGATCCAAAATAAATTTTGACTTGGCAAACAAAACTAACTGTAAAGGAATTGTTTATATTATTTTAAATTGTTATTTATAAAGTCACTATATTATTAAAATTCTGTTACAATCCCATATAAAAACATAAACGTACAATGACCTGTACCGGACCTCATCTTACTATCCTAGTCATTTAAGTTTTTGTACAAATTTTCATTTAAGTTTTGTTTTTTTTTTAACTTCATACTAAAAAAAATAATCAAAAAACTTAGGGACAAAACACTCCAGTCTCCGCTTTCCGCCCAACTCGTCATATTGCGTGTCAGGTGCGGAACTCAACGCCACAATTTGTTTGTCAGAGCAAAGAAATGAAAACAATTCATTGCCTTAATTGGGAATCGAGCTCAAGATCATCATCTTTTTGGTGACATAGTGTCCACTGCTCCACATTCACATTTTTAAGAGCACGTTTACATAGTTATTCTAAGACCTAACACAATAATAATATCATATTTATTTTATGTGATTTCAATACCTTATAGTATTTGAAACGCGGTAAAACCGCAGATTGGTTAATAGATACTGTATCCACCATCCAGTAAGCATATAAAAAACAGAGTAACTAATCAGTCAACTTTCTGTTTATTCCGCAAAATATAAAAATTCAAACAAAATAACATGTACTGTTAACTATTCTATTACAATATACTATATATACAAACTATATGCTAATAGAATAATTTATTTATTTATAAAACTGTCTATACTAAACTATGTACTATCGCGGCGTTGGGTTCCGCAACCAAAAACGCAATGTCTCAATTTCGGGGCAAAAGTGAAGAATGGACTGTTTTTACACTACAATGTCCCTGCCTACCATGCTACATGCGGGATACAGCGTGATAGCTTAAAAAAAACTATCCTTTTCACACCAAAATCAGAAAAGGCAAATAAAAAACAACATATAAGCGTGCTGTGTGCATATCGTACGCGAATATCCCGAAAGTGACCTTGCCTTTGAGATGGAGTGAAAGTTAGGCGTAACCGGACACCCG
Organism: Heliconius erato x Heliconius himera; assembly: GCA_013421005.1. Classification (NCBI taxonomy): domain Eukaryota; kingdom Metazoa; phylum Arthropoda; class Insecta; order Lepidoptera; family Nymphalidae; genus Heliconius; species Heliconius erato x Heliconius himera. Next base: position 39,899 of record JAATLQ010029512.1, on the reverse strand, counting down.
TGACGTCACCGGCGGGCCGTGCGCACCGCCCGCCTTATACCAGAGGGAACCAAGCATCTTACACTAACAATGAACCAATAATGAGAAACTTTCGTATATTTGTTTAAATTAAATTTTAGAATCACTGAGTGATTTAAAAAAAATAAGACTGTCTAAAAGATTTATATTATTAACACCATTTAGACATACAAAAAAATACAAAACAAAAAATCATAGTTATATGAGAATAAAAAAAATATATGAGGTCTTTTAACATATTTTTAAATTAACTTAAATCAGACCAGCTTCCCGCTGTATCCCGTAGACAGCAGGGTAGACATAGGAAACTTAGTGTTAAGGCTTCCGTTCCCCACTTTCCGCCAAATTCTGGAGGCATTGCGTGTTGAGTGGCGAAACTCAACGCCGCGCTTTACCGCTTTACCTAGATACCAGAGCGAAGAAATGAATATATAACCCACAACCAATCTTATTCACAGTCACACTTTGTGCCCCTGCGCCACGACTGTGGTTAAACATATTTAATTTGAATAATTATAGTCATAGTTAAGGAAGTTAGTTTTTCATTACCTTTTTCGCAGCATCTTAAATTTTAATTATTATAGTGATACTTTAAACTTCAATTTGTAATAAAATGAATAATATTATTAAAGGTTTTACGGCTATTTTAAAATAATCAATATAACCACCTACCCGCCAAGATAATAAAAACTTCCCTAAAAAAGAAATTTAAATATCAAGTCCGAAGTTCAAGGTTCAAAGCCTGCACAATACATTGAACTACCGAATTTATTTTTCACAGAACGTATAACAAGGTTACAAACGTAAAAACAAGAATTCTCTTTTATATAATAAGAAAACGTATTGTATGTTTGTGCGCTACAAAAAAAAATATTTACGAGTTTTGTCACGTGGCTACGTCTGCCGTAAGCCAAATGTCTCTTACAGCATGACATCGTTCGTTCATGTTTTTATCGTTTAATCCGTGTTGGCGCGCGCGCGTATTTTTCCTCACACTGCTGCTCGCTCGTGGGCTAATTTACGTTTGCGATGTGTTTCTCAGGTCAAAACTAAATAGATTATGAACTTGAATTTAGTTATTATTTCTTATATTTATGAAAGATTTTATTTTGGTTGTCGATTTAATGCCTTGTCTGCTACAAGGCGAGGAGAACCTAGTGTTAAACTTAAAACATACAGTTCTTCGCCACTATCAGTCACTCTACGTATAAATATAAAATATGTATATTTAAACTATAAACTTTAAATAGAATTTGAATATGTAATATAAAATCATTAGAAATTCTAACGTCTCCACTACACCATGGCAATTTTCATAGTACTTACACGTAGAAGTGCTTTTCTATAGAGTTTATTGTAAAATATTTTCTTATTGCGAATTTTAAATTCTTGAGTAAAGAAAAATATTAAGATTATTAATTATTATAAAAAAAAAAAATTAATAATAAGATTATAGGTATATTTTATTCCTAAAATAAAAAGCGAGACATCAAGAGGCACAGATTGGAAAGATTTATAAGATTATTATTTAGTTTTTAAGCATTATCATTTTTTAAATTTATAGCATAAATGACTTTTAAATATACATTTTATTATTATGTTATATTTTTATTTTATTTAAAATATAAAAAAAACATATTTAAGGTCTGATTATAATTTATAATATAAAAAAGTCGGTGCTGCATCAAAAAATAATTTTGGCATGAATTTTATAAATCGAAGACGACGCTTTGATGGACGTTACTGCCAATATATTATTTATATTTAAAAACATTGGCAACGAGGCTGAGTCAACGACCTCCATTTCAATTTGTTACTATGAAATATAAATTTTGTTTTTATAGCTTAAATTTCAAAAATATAAATATATGTAAGTGTTTATTATTTAACATTCATATTACGATCCATGCTGGTCGTAAAGAGTACGATACCAAAAAATTATTAACGGTAACAGAAAATTTGAAAACATATAGCTATCTATTGGGTACAGGAAAAATTGGAGTGAATAAAGTTTTCTCAATACTATTACTAAGGTAGGTTTTATCCATATTCATACTAATATTCCCAGTCGTGGCGCAGGGGCACAAAGTGTGACTGTAAAACCGACTGGTTGTGGGTTCGATGCCCACTCGAGGAGACAAATATTTACTTAAATTTATATTTCCATTTTTTTGCTCTGGTGTTGGGGCAAAGCACGGCGTTGAGTTCTGTCACTCAACACGCAATGCCTCCGGAATCCGGCAGAAATTGGGGAACGGACTGTTTTAACACTAGGTTCCCTCTGCCTACCCTGCTGTGTGTGGGATACAACGTGAAGCTGGATTACATACTAATATTATAGAGCTTAATAGTTACTGGTTCTAATTGTTTTTTTATAATGTTGGATCTAAATTTGTTAAGTTGGAGCTAGTATATTACATAAGCAAACTACTTAAACTATTACAGATGTTAAATATAAAAATAAATAGGCTGGAAAACATAAAAATATATTTCTTAATGAGATTGATTTGTATTATTGACATCATTAAAAATTTTCAATTATATTCATTGGACGAAATCTCGGCATTATTAAGAATTACTTAATTCTGCGTGCGATGGTGGTGGGTTCGAATCTCAAACGTGGTAATGTGTAAACTTAAAAATATTTTTGTTTTCCCAATGAAAAATAATTTCTGTTACATAGCAAAGAAAAAAAATCACAGTAAAGAAAAATCACAAGAAATGCGTGAAGGAAAAAAATATGATTTAAACCTTGTAGGCTGGTAGGCAGAGTGAACTTAGAGTTCATAGCGTATGATGGAACTCAACGCTACGCTTTGTCAACCAGACGGTAAATGAGAATTATTTACTATAATCATTTCCCCGAGTGAGAATTGAACCCACACCGTCGCGTTTACTGTCAGACGCTCACCACGACGCGACGGCATCAAATTATACATTTAACTATCGATTTTATATTTACGATTATACATAGGCATATATTCTCATTATGTTTTACAAATACATTTTATAAATATTTAAAGCATATTGCACTTAGCAACTAAATAACGGAAATAACGTAATTTACCTAATATTTGTTGTCGACTCCTACATAAATAAACTTGTTGTGTTTAATATTTTATTACAAAACCGTATTTCATGAGAATTTGTGTTAAGGTCGGGTAATAATACTAAAATTAACCTGATGAGTTACTATCGATCTATTCAGAAAATAGTTTGACGTATTAATAAAGTATTATGAAATTAAAATTATAAGTGATATTAGGATCTAGATTCGTTTTTTTTAGTAAAAACTAGGAAAATAATAAAAAAGAAAGTGAAAATGTAAAAATACAATTTTAAAATAAAACCAACGGTAGCTGTGGCTGTCGTGAAATACTCGTATTATTATTAATGATACTGAATTTCAATAGGATAATATATTAGTATAAAGTAAAAAAGTGGTTATGGTTTAGTGTATGGGAGTTTATTTAGTAACTTTTTAATTTCTTTTTTTTTATTAACTTTACGGTTTATCCTAGGATAAGCAGACCTAGCATCAATTCTACATACTTTAATTTTTTCTTACAATTATAATTATAGTCGAACTATAAAAAATTTTATAAGAAAGAAAATATAGTTTACGTTCGTAAAATATAATAGTATTTTAAATTATGAGACGTTACTCTTGAGAATTAAATATATTTAAACTTATCAGAATACTTTATCACATTATATTTTAAAAAATGCTATTACAAAAAAAAATCTTTGTAATAGCAAGATCATTAAATATCGTTGTCATTCGCGCCATCTGTTGTCGAATAGATAAACTATATGATTGTACAATAACTTCACCGTAAAAAAATAAATACTGTACAATAACTACTGTTTTAAACTAAATTGAATAATATATTTTTTTGTATTTTTTTTATATTAAAAATTGTTATTAATATTTGTTAACAAAAAGATAAAATATATTATTATAAACACTATTTTATCATAGTAAGGAATCAGGTAAAACACATGCTTTCTGTAAACATCACTCACAATAATTTTCTATTACTGTTCGTTTCCGAACGCACTAAACACCAACGCGGGAAAAGTTGAAAATCGCGCGCAAATTTGAAAATCGAATCGCAATCACTTTTTTAATCACTACTAAACTAAACTTTTTAAATACTCTGGAGGCAACGGCTGGAAGAGATACGTCCTCGATTAATGTCGAAAGAGTATTGAGTTCACAGTTGGCGAACGTTGTACGGTAAGTGTCCGATGTCTTGTGTGCGTCAATTATATTTATTACATCGAACTAGTGTCTATAAACAACCTCACGGCGACAACTTCAAAGAGATCGATCGCTATTTAGGGGGGCGAATAGATTCTTTTGCTAGACTGAAGTCAAACCTGTCTGTCACTTCCGCCATATACTTAGCGTAAAATTGTTAATGAAAAAAAAAGTGTCAATAAGATTTTCTTGAAGAAAAATTGCATAAGAAAAATAAAAATATTTTAAGAATTACTAACAATAAATCACAGTCAATATTGCACTTGAATCAAATGTATTCTGACATGTGAGAGTAAATACAGTTTTCAATATCCGAAACTATGAACGTAATAGCTGATTTAACCTAAATCGTTCGAGATGCAATACCCGAAATGTACTAATGATTTGTTTAAACCAGGTCACCACTTCAGATACGTACAAATGTGTATTTGCTTCGAAAATTTATAGTTTAACTTATCTTAATACTATAAATATCTTAATATCAAATTTAATAATACGAAAACGTTTAAATCAAAAAAAGAAAAAAAACATAAATACCTGAATATTGGTTGTATATGTAATTTGCAACGCCTTATTAATTGGCTGAATTTAAGAAAATATTAAATGTCAAAACTCAAAAATTCGATATAGTGAATATCCAAAAAGCCCCAAAGGCGTGTAGTAGACGAGGCAATGGTTGAGTTAATGGTAAGGTGTGAATAATTCTGCACAGTGCTGTTACTGTTTGAGTGTTATATTTATTCCATAAGCAAATACTGCGTAAACAGTACGAAATTCTAGTAAGTTTACTTACAAATAGTTAGCTTATATATAAAAATACATTTTACTGTATTTTATACAGAAATAATTTTCATTTTCTTATTCTGATAAGACCAAGAGCAAGTTTCGCCACATGTATTGACTCGAATTCAGATAGAAAACGGAGTATTTATTGAATTGACACTATATTTTTTGGCCTATATACTAGTGTCTGTAAGTGAATCATATTTAAACATAACAGTATTATGTAATAAAATGGTATTTACTTAACTTCTGTTGTAATGAGAGAAGCTCTCGAGCGGATGGCCTCTTTATGACTAGAACATTTGTGGTTTGTTTAATTAAAATGGATACCCTACGGATATTTAAGTAATCATACTTCATTCAAGTTACCTGCCACCTACATATTTGTTTGACGTTATAAATTTTTTTTACGTAATATAAAAATAAACAGCTTCAATTTTTTTTCCACAGAGCAGGATAGGCACAGATAACTAAAGCCCATATTTATAAGCTGCTCTTAATTCAGAGATTTCGTTTTAATAATCTACGAATAAAAACGACATCTCAAGATACACTCAAGATCGATCTCAGATTTGAAAGAGATTTATAAATACAGGACTTTATAAAGTAAAATTTCGTGCCCAATTTTCTTGACATTGTATGTTGAATAGGGGAAATATATTAAATATTATTCCCCTGTGTGGGATTCGAACCCTATACCGCATTTACAGTCAGATGTTGTTTCACTGCAGCATGACGACCTCATAATATCTATTAGCAGATTTTTAATTCGTTGTAAGCCATTTAATGTACACAATATTTTGTACTTCACCAAGTCGTTGAACCTCCAAAAGTTCATAAAACAAAGTAAAGTACTTTCTCATGGCAACACAATAGTAGCATTATTCTTTTTTTATGGAAATATGTATTTTGTAACTGTATAATATTATTATTTTGACTAATCTCGTATGAATCATGTTTTAAATTATTGCTACATTAAATAAATTACAAAAGTTATTATAAGATTTAATAAAAATGCATACTTTGAGGAAAAAACACATTTTTCTTTAATTGTTTTTTTTTGTTAATTTAAGGTTATTACAATATTTTTTGAATAGACACAATAATGAGGATATATAGCGGGGTAGGCAGAGACAACCTATTGTTAAGCACAAACTCTTTCCTCTTTTGATCGAAAGTACGAAACAAACGAGCGAACGAGCTTTTCTCCCAAATTTTAGACACTATTGTTGAATGGTGCAACTAAAAGACACGCTCTTTCTTAACAAACCGGGGCTATATATTCCTCGAGTAGAATTCGAACCCACAACTATTATACTGCAATGAGTCACTATAAACAATTACTTAAACAAAGCAATTTTATTATAATTATTCAGTTTCTATTACATAATTCGGACATTCGGACAAATTATGAAATAATTGGGCTACTATTATAACGATGTGCATTAATTTTGAGATGTGTACGACACGTGTATGAATGAACAGTTGCGATGCATTAATATTATCATTTGTAAGGCAAATTACATATGTTAAGATAATATAAAAAAAATAAGTTGCTATTATACCATGGAATATTATAAAATTAGGTGCAATTAATATTTAATTTACATTAGCTTAATATATTAAAGTTAAGTAATTATTTTATTCACTTTCTATAAGAAGTTCAAGAATACTATAGGGAAATAACAAGTTAAGAAACAGGGATGAACTAAGTATATAATGACCTATTATATATATTTGTATACTTACACTTTCGTTACCTTATTTAGGTTACTTAGGCTACTTAAATCCTAAAAAAAAAAGGAAAATAAATCAAAGATAATTAGGGTACCTCCACGTAACGAAGTGCACAGACATTGAAAACTACGCAGAGCGGCCAACTCAATGTCAATATATTTGTGAATCAATAAAATTCAAGTTTAACAAAAGTTGGCATGTTAAGCACCTATTACATGTATCGATCGGTATCTGATCGGTATCGAGACGATGAAAGACATCGCCTTGATATTTTCATTTTGTTTCCGCGACAAACCAATGCGGATAAGCTAAATGCAGAAATCGATGTCTCTTTTATTAATTTTTCGTTGTACATATAAAATAAAATAAAATCAGCTTCACGCTGGATCCCGCTCACACGCACAGCAGGATAGGCAGAGACAATGTTAAGACACTCAGATTCGCCTTGTCCGCCGAATTCTGGAAGCATTGCGTGTTAAGTGACGGAACAGGCTGCGCTTTGGTCGAGGCAGACAGAAGATAATGGAAATATTAAATATTTAATTTCTTCGAGTAGGAATCGAACTCACAACTTGTCGCGTTTACAATCAAACTTTGTGCTCCTGTTCTTTTTAATTTTTTTCTTGTACATAGTAATTTATATACTACGATTTTATAATTTTTACCGTATAGCAGAGTAGCCCAATTACGACATGACTTGAGGAACTCAACGTCGCGCCTCGTATACCAGGGCGGAGGAATGAATCCTAACAAAATTTTCAATTATTTGTGTGAATATAATTTGTAGGTATATCGTATGTTCTTTTTATTTATCTTTAATCTTTCAATACCAGCCCCGCAAATAGTAGTTTGAAGTCTATTTATTAATTTATGTACTTCGTTTTTTTTTTATTTTCTCCAGCTTCATCTTACATTACATAGCAAGAGAAGTTTAAAACTGGCAACTTTAAGCAAAAAAGCTAAATGAAGTAAAAAAGGCCACCATATTCTGGCAGACGGTCTAAATCTAGCCTAACCTATCGAGGTTACTCACACGTCGTGGCACTAATCTCCGTACATTTCTAACTAACTGTTCCTTAATTTAAACTCGAGTTGAAAACAACGATAACAATTTCATTTCATCATCTGTTGCATCTATTATAATATAAAAAATATTTTTAAATGTTATTCTACATTTATATTTAAATAACACTATTAGGAAAATGAATATATTCTTTTATAGAAAAAATATAAAAAATATTAATATAACGAATCAATTGCGAGATTATCAATAAAAAAAACTAGATAATGTACGAATGGAATTAAATGCAAAATTATTTTACGCCATTGTCACCATTATATTAACTTTTTTTCAATTTTATTTCGCCATAATCAAAGAACAAACGCCATATCAGGAACAGTAAATTTTATTTTAAGGTAGGTGAAAAAAAACCTAGTGTCATGACACTGCGTTCTCTACTTTCGCCAGACTTTGAACCATAGTGTGTCGGTACCGAAGCCAAGTTTTCTCGTACCAAAGCAGGAATCGAATCCACAACTGTAGTATAGAAAATGAGACTCGTTCCTCACAACACAGCCAATCATTGGTATATTAATACATATTCAATGTCTCTATTTAATTTAGAATAGAAATGAGTGAAATCTTTTGAGAACATTATTATAAATTGAGACAAGTTGAGGCGTTTGAGATCTCTTAAAACAGAATATTTTTGGTTATTTGTAGATTACTTATATAACAATTTGTTTTATTTTATATATCATACAGTAAAAACAAAATAAAGACAGAAAACCTATTTTAAAGCTTTCAAAAAAATCGTTCTTTTTCTTTCATAAAAAAGAAAAGCTATATTTTTTAACCTTTCTTAAAATTAAAATAAATAAATACTGTCTCAATGGAAATGGAATGTCTTAAAACTAGGTTCCCAGGTTGCCAAATGCGGGATACAGCGTGAATCTAAAAAAAACCTAACTTTATCCCTTTCATTAGAAAAGACAAATGCACAATTATCTTGGAACATGTGTAAGACACGATCGTATTAAACTATTTACGTACATACCTGGCACATCTAAATACAGATCATTATTATATTTAAATACTCCATTCCCTAGTGATATAGATGCTATTATTAGTGGGTATAGACTAAAGAGTATTGTTAGGACAACATATTAATAATAATAATAATAACAATGTATTTTTATTAGTAATTATTTTAGTTTACCACTGCACTGTAGAGTAGTCGGTATTATCTTAAACGATTGTTATAGATTTAAGTCCCAGTTGTTTTATTATTTATACTTTTAGCGGTGGTACGTTTACCCTAAAGTTTTTATTTTTTAGCATTACATTTTTTTTATTTTCAGATTTCCCGCCTTTCTTTTTAATCATTCTGTCAGTTAATAAAAACCGCATTAATATTATTAGAGGCCAGTCGTGGCGCAGGGGCACAAAGTATGACTGTAAAACCGATTGGTTGTGGGTTCGATCCCCACTCGAAGAGATGAAATATTTACTTAAATTTATATTTCCATTTCTTCGCTCTGGTGTTAAGACACTTCGTTCTCCACTTTCTGCCGAATTCTTGAGGCATGGCCTTGTTACCAGAGCGCTACCACAGTTGTGCCCCTGCGCCACGACCGGCCTCCAAAATTAATTTAAATTTTAACCCTTTTTTGATTTAAAAATTCATTGTTTTGGGTTAATATTAATAAATGCTATAGTGATCAGTTTACTTTTTATTATATGTATAATTAAACGGGTAAAGTAAGGTAAAGTCGCCCAACACTACTAATTTATAAATATATAAAAGGGCAACATAAGCTAATATTACTCATGAGTGACTCACTTGCTACCTCAAGTAATTGGCGTTGGTTCAATCATGTGATCAGAATTAGATATTAAAATTATATGGACGAATTATTATAAATAAATAAATAGGTATAATATATTAGTAATAAACTTTACGCAACTCTTATATATGATATATGCAGGGAAACCACTCTCTAACCTTAGAAAGTCGCTAATCTTAGAATAATTGAATTTTAGATGATAGAAATCTAATCATTCCGTTTGATGAAAGTAGCATATAAAGAAATAAATAAGTGTATCCCGCACACAGTAGAGTAGGCAGAAAATCAAAAAAGAGAAGAGGCAGGGGACCTAGTGTTAAGACACTCCGTTCCCCATTTTCTGCCGAATTCTGGAGGGATTAACGCCGCGCTTTGCCTCGACACCAGAGCGAAGAAATGAAAATATAAATTTAAGTAAATATTTCATCTCCTCGAGTGGGGATCGAACCCGTCGTTTTTATATTCACACTTTGTGCCGCTACGCCACAACTGACATATAAAGAAAACGAGGTTTTTTTAATAAGTTTATATATTTTTGAAGTAGGATTCATACCCATTGCATTCAGTTCCTAAATATACCGCGATGAAACAATAAAAATACGATTGGTTTCAAAACATCGTTATAAATTATAAACTTACATTTTTCTTTCAGCTTCACGCGTTCTCTAATTTTCGCACAATTTTCGATACATTCCGTTTTAAGTATAGGAGCTTGAGCTCCTACCAAAATGTATTTATTTAATTATAACATATAATATTAAAACGAAAACAAAATTGGCATGGATAAATCTTGAGTTTAGGCCTGTAACAAGAACGCCGGGCAAATGGTAATTTAGATAGTTCAGTAATAATTTATATGACAGCATGTTCTGACGATTTAAAGCAGCTATGATGTATTAGATTATATTATTGATCATAAAATATATTTGTGCAACAACATATCCTTTCATTACTTTGTAAGTTGTGGAATACTTATAGTGTACTGTAATGTTAGTACAGATTTTAGCCTTCCGGATTAGTGGAAACGTCTGCTATATATAAGGGTAATAAGGGTATAGAAGAACTCAACGCCGTGTTTTGACATTCCGGGGCGGGGAATTTAAAATAATTTATTTCTTCGGTTAATAATAGCACTTGCAACCACAATGTGAACAGACAGACGGTGCCCCACTGCACCACAGTGGCTCCCAAAAATAAAACATAAAATATATTTTATATTTCTTACCTCATCGCAAGCGTGACACCTCGGGTTCAACCGTTCCCCATAATGTCGTACGCAGTAGAGTCGTCCATCACAGGCGCAGTACGCGAGCTCCACGAGGAGCTCGTCGCATTCCGAGCATGTGAAACACGCTGGGTGAAAGAATGCCTGTGAATTAAATAAATACAAAATATAACATTTATTCCTTTAAAAAAATACATGTTATGAAGCTATAATCATAGCAAAAGATCTTACTTAGGTAGTGATGATTTGAGGCTAAAACATCAATCATCGCTGATTTTCATTTGATAAAAATTATTCAGCGCCATCTATTTACCAGCAGCGTAAACAACTTTTTTAGTGTATATATATATTCGTCACTCAACGATAGATGGCGCTGTTTCGTTTTAAAAATAAATATCATTCTCACCTCTTCACCGATCCTTGGCGCCTGAATAGCAATATTACCATTGCGTATCGTTTTATTGCATCCCATACACTCGATTGAGGAGCCGTGATGTTGACATGCCAATCCTGCAAAAAATTGATTCGATTAATATTACAATACATACTATTTTGATTAAATATAGAATATTAGCTTTTTATCTTTTTGTTTACGGCCGCTACATTGATGTAAAAAAAAACGCTTCAAGCACGTCTATTGGCAAATAATGTAAATACTTTACGATTTGATTAAATAGTATCGACGACACTTTAAAGAAGCCGTCTGTTCAGATTATTCAATAATTCAATAAAAAAATATCATAAAATCGTCAATTCTTAAATATGACCACGAAATTTACATTAGTGTAAGTTATTAATAAAAAATAATTTCAACCACTCAACACCAGATGGCGTTACATACCGATATCCAAAGCAATCTCATTTCTAGCCGCCACAAAGTCTTCAAACTGTTTACGATAAGACTCTTCAATGTTCCTGCAGTGTGCTAAAGACAGATCCTGCTTTGGTAGCTGGGCAGCCAAGGCTCGGGTCCTCCACGCCCGCCACGCCGCGGTGCCGGTGGCGCCGCCTACCGCGTTCGGTGCTCGTTCTGATAAGGCTGACCAATATAGTTCTGTCTGTGAAACAAGGTTTTTTAGAATTAATTATTAATATTTTAAAATATTAAAAAATATATAATGAGACGAAGGGTTAAGGTTGCTAGTTAATATAATGTTTCAAATCCCAGAACATGGCATGCATCAATGCAAATACGGGAAACATTCATTTTTTTCTATATAAAATTAATGTTTTGTTTATAAATGTAAAAAATAAACATTTATATGTAACAAAATTAAAAAAAATAATAATAATGTCAGAAATTCATATAATTATTTTGAAACGTATCATGCATGCATTCTGTGTGAAGCCCCCGCCAGTCGTAGCGTAGGGACACAAGCACACAAGTGTAACTGTCAACGCGACGGGTTGTGGGTTCGATGGAGGAAATGAAATATTGCTTTGGTGTCGAGGCGAAGCGCGGCGATGAGTTCCGCTAGTCAAAACGCAATGCCTCTAGAAGCAGCGCATGTAGCGTAATGTTATGACACTACGCTACATGCGGTATACAGCGTGAAGCTGAAAAAAAATCTTTCTGTCTTTAAAATCATAGTAGATAATATGTTTATATTATATTTTACACCGAGTGGAAGTACTCACACGGTCGTTACCATGTTTAATTTTAACAAAGATAAAGTTCATCGTTGACAAAGCTATCGCGTGACAATTGATATAACTTTGTTTAAATAATTAAATATCGACATAAGGCTATCACATTGTGAACAAATTACTGTGACTTTATAATGTTTAGGTCAATTATGATTATATTAAAAATAAACTTTTACGTTATAATAATATTAGTCTATAATGTAGCAAGGCATAGGGCGGCTTTGAATTCCGCGGAAAGTGGCGAACGAGTATCATAACCGGAACAGAGTGTCTTAACACTAGGTTTCCAGGTGCCCTCTATTGCTATTTGGGGGATACAGAATATTTGCGTGAAGTTAAAAAAATCTATACAGTATACTTGTAATATAAAAGTATGTTTAGTCGAACATGTTAATCTCGGGAATTAGATCAAGCAAGGTCAAAGTAGAAAATAGTTGAACAGTTTACTTATATTTTTAGTTTGACAAAACAATAAAAAAAAACCACTTGTTTTGAACTTCTTTGAATTAAACCGATAATTGAGTATGTTTGCGAAATTTAAGCCTATTTAAGATTTATTGTCGATACAAATAAACAATCTTTAAACATTCAACGTCAAATCTTGAATATATTATAATTTTCTTGCCTATTTGTCTATTACAATATCGATTATTTATTGTTTATAATTTGTTTAAATACGCTCAGTGACAGCCTGACGTGAAAGAATTCTAGTGTTCACTGTTAAGGCACTCGGCTCCCCACTTTCCATCGAATTCTAGAGGCATTGCGTTTTGAGTGGCGGAACTCAACGCCGCGTCTTTTCTCGACACCAAAGCGAAGAAGTGAATCGAACCCACAATCAGTCGCGTTGACAGTCACACGCTGGTGCCCTGTGGCGTCAACATTCTATATCTATGAACCAATATCTAAAGAATAATTGAGAAAAACGAGGTTGTTTTTTAAGTCTAATTATTAAATTACCTGTTTAGCAGTAAGTCCAGGTGGGCTGTTATCGTAGGAGTGGTGGGTGCGCGTGTCCCGCAGACCCAGGCGGTCCCGCACCGAGCCCAGCTCTTCGTGATACACTGAGTGCTGGAGGCGGTCGCAGCCACACGACTTGCAGGTTTTCCTGTGAAAATGGAAATTAACTGTTCAAAATATGATAGCTGCCAAAGTATTATTATACGATATTTTCAGCTGTTTTAGATTAATTCTCTTTTTATTTGTATTAACTCTCTCTCACCATCAAGAGAATCATCAAGAATTAGAATTGTCTTTATAAATTAGCTGTTTATTTCTTTTTTTGATTTCTTTTATTTTTCTTTATATAGACTGTGGTAGTACTGGGGCACAAGCATGCGATTGTAAACGATGCGGTTGTGGATTCGATTCCCACTCGGGGAATGAAATATTTAATATTTCGCTCTGGTAACAACGCAAAGCGCGGCGTTTGATTCCGCCACTCATCACGCAATGCCTCCAGAATTCAGTGGAAGAGAATGGGGAACGGAGTGTTTTAACACTAGATACAGCTTGAGATTAAAAAATCCTGATTATAGACAAGCTGTACAAGGTTTCTAATTATTTTATAAGCTGCTTGACACTTGTAACATCAATGTTTAGAAATAATTAACATTGTTATTAGCAAGCTGAATAGAGCACACAGCACACACCTGTGATACAAGACAAACGCTTGTAAAATCAAATTACCACAACTATCGGTACAAGGCCTTGTTTGCGCTCGTGTGAGATTGAGTTAATCTGTTACGTTTCTAAGTGTTTAACTTGGCCTTTTTTTTAAACATTTACTATATTTATAAAGATTTTTTGCTTTGGATTGTATTAAGCCCGACGTTAAGTATTAAAGACGACTACGAACTACGAGGACATATGCTTTCATAGAGAATTTTTTCACACAACAGATTTATTTGAAGATCCCCAAATGGCACGACTTAAGAAACACAGATATTTTTATGGAAAAAAAGGGTCACCTGGTGGTAAGTGACCACCGCCGCTCACGAGTCATGACCCCGTGAAACACCAGAGCTACATTCGGTAGAGTTTCTTTGTCTCGCTTTGTGAATAAAGAATGTAGATTCAAAGCGTTTTGATGATACGTGCGTAAGTACTTCAACGATGTACAGAATACGGAAGAAGTTTTCCTAGAAGTCCGATAGTGAAATTATTTGGAGAAAAATCACGTTATTCATAGTTAGCCACTTTTACACACGAGTCATAATTTTATATTTATATCTTTAAAATGCATTATTTATTTGAAATCGTTAATATAAACTAATTTAATGAACAGATATAAAAAAGATCTATCGAACATGAAGAACAAATCGTGGGAATGTAAATAAAAAATTTTGTATAGTAATTAACATTTTGTTTACATTTCTTTTACCACTTATTTAAGTAACATAAAGAGTTTATGACTGTACACAAAAAAATCTTAATTAACATAAATCTTACGAACAATAATTTAGAAAAAAAATCTTTTAATACTTTTAAAGATGTAGAACAAAAAATGTGCACATGCATATTGTACCTTTTAGGATTTGCAAAATTTTCTTAATTGCATACCATAAATAATGAAATACATTATAACTAATACATGTACATATGTAGGTTGGTATAGAAATAAAATTTAAAATAATCATTTAAATAATGTGGGAAAGTCTCTTTTAAATAAAGCAAAAAAAAAACATATTTATACAAATACAAATAAATTTTGTATACTTTCATATATTTGTCAAACAATGAATATGAAATAACTTATTTTTTGCAGTATGTAATTGAAGTGATAAAAATAGTTGTAATGTTTAGTTTTGTTTACACTTTTGGCACGACAAAATGCGGCGTTGGGTTTCGCCACGGAGTGTCTGAACACTGGGTACACTCTGCCTACCCTCTATGTGTGGGATAAGTATTTCTCATTTGACATTTCTTATTTGGCATTTTGCATTATTAGTCATTTTATGCTGAATTACTCACAGCCCCACAAAGCACGGTCGCACATATTAAAACGCCAACAATGCGCGACGACCGTCCGCGATTGAATGAACACTGATAAAGTGATTCTTTGTGACTTATATTTACTTAGAGGCAAGAGGTGACATGTCAAAAATTCAACACGTATTCTATTACATGGCTATTCTTAGAAAAAAGAGGTATATATAGTTCTCATGAAATTCGAGGTATAGCAGATATAGTTCTCTCTCACTCATGAAATTCCTAACGATAATAAAGATATGATAATTTCCAAATAAAATCAATAAAATAAAGACCATTTCAATAAACAATAAAGTAAAGAAGATATTTAAATCATTAGTGAGTCCTTAATAATCCTTCATATAGCAAACATAAAAACATACCGAAAAATTAAATTTATAGACAAAAGTCAAGGTTTTACGTTAACAATAGGTGTTATTTTAATTTTCAACCAACCTAACCACAGAGTCGGCCATAGGGTAATAAATTGCATGGAATTTTTTAACTTTGATGTGGAAAGGAAGTGGCACACAGGAAACTCAACAAGTAAACAATGATAATGCTAGAGTTCATTCGTTTACATAGAACATTGTTATTTTTTATTAAAATAATAAGATATTGAAATACAACATACGTACATTTTAAAACATATAATATTTTTGTCTATAGATGACATTTCTTATTATTTAAGTTAGTAACGTATTTAATATTTAATTGTAATATGCTAAATAATTTACCAATATCCATACATACAGTACTGTCATTATGACTTAAAAAGTTAAAATTAAGATGGCGTCGTCTTCATTCAAAATAGTTCTATCTACGTAAACCAAAAATAAAAAGAGAAAATATTTAATATAGAAACTTATAACAATTTAAAATTTACATATTATAAAATATATCGTGTATGTCCTTAAGCTGTGTTTGCAATGTAGCATTACGCTAAGTGGCACCGAGGGAGGACTTGAGAAAATTGTAGAGGGGCCAAAGTGATTGTCGGTCTGTGGAGAATAAAGCGGTCCTTATATGTACGAGTACCTACATGTAATAGTCGCTTCAATATGAGAGCATATAGGTTGCAGTCCATTTTACGTCGCTAAAGCGAAAAACAGGTAGTTATAAGCTTTCAAATAATCAAATAGGGAAAAATGTATATAGCTATTATTGCTGATATTATTTGTTGACGTAAATAAAAATTTATGTGTTGAGTTTGTACACAAGTTTTATTTCATAGCCTGACATACCCTTTTAACTTTTGTTGGTGGTAAGTATAGAAAAACAAACAAGAAAAAAAATCGGGCCTTACTCTCTACCTATTTTTGTAAGATTACGTATTATTGTGTTGAGATTTTCTTAAAAATTATTACAAAACATTTTGATTTTACAAAAATAACTAATATTAAATGTTTTAGAGCAATGAATATCAGTCGTTTTAAAAATTAAACAAACTTGGTTATTTATTGTAGCAATTTCCTGTTCACAATGATCTATGTTGTACATTTCACTAAGGTGCAATTACAGCGGCTCTGTAAAATATGAATTTTACAAAAGTCTAATTTGTCAATATGATAGCTAATTTTTAATTCTATTTTTTTAAATTTCTTTTCGTTTTTTTTAAAACGAAATCTATGCAATGATATGTATGTATTGTTTTTATTTGTATAATGGAACGGAGCATATGTATATAATTTGACATGTGTTATATCACTTAAGTACATATTCTAGTGTTGTGTTAATTTTAAACACCCTTGTATGTATGTATCATTTATTTATTTACGCTCTTATAGGAAGCTAGCCAATTCTCATAAACGAATTAGTTACGTAATAACGAATATCATATTATGATGTTACTAGTTCCTACTAGAGTATAATTTTTTGAGTAGATATACAGTTCAGTAGTCAGTTCGAAGTCAAAGTGGAGTAATTTTAATTAAAATGAAAAGTTACATGCTTCATTTTCAATTTGATCGTCAAATACTACCTTTGACCAGGGAAAAACCGGCGCCAGAGCTTGGAGGACTTGGACTTTTTTCAATAATTTACATGTTATTTTTTTTAATTATTGATATTGATTACTTTGAAATAGTCAAGAGCGATTAACAGACAAGAGATTTTATTCGTAAGGCGTGTTCAGCCATTTATAAAATTATTAATTAACTGATTTTAACAGAAAAATGTATTTTCACAATTTTTCTGGGATCTTGCTGTAAAAGCGTAAACACTATACTATGAAAAAATTGACTGATACGACGACCTTGTCTTTCTATTCAGTCCCCACTTTAAGCCGATTTTTTCGAGACATTGCGTATTGAGTTGCGGAACTCAATGTCGGGCATGTTCCTAAATGCCAGAGCGAAAAAATGAAAATATTAATAAATAATAATTCATTCCAGCGAGTGGGGATCGGACTCCTAACCGTCGCGTTACAGTCCCACCCTTGTGCCTCTGCGCCACGACGGCCTCAAAAACATAACATACATATTCTTATAACGTTGCGTTAACAGTTCACTAAGTTGCATTGGTTTCATTTTTACTATTTTATCAATATACCTCCACGCGACCACTCCACACTGCCAGAGATCTTTCTCCATACCTGAGTGACACCTTGACATCAAGCTGTCATCAACGTATCCACCAACAACATAACAAAATAACAATGTAAATATGTTATTTTACACACGCAATTTCACAGACATTTACTATTCTTTATTTATAGCTTACCTGGCTTACGTCCGATAATAACGTCATCCTGACGAGATTAAGTGACTCATTCTATTATACAGCCAATATAAATAGTATATGGCCTAGCGTTCCTGGTGTAAATTTCTCAGATTTTTATTCAGCTTTACGCTGTATCCCACATCTAACAGGGTAGGCAAAGGGAACCTAGTCTTCAGATATTACGTTCCTCACTTTTCGCCGAGTTCATGAGGTATTGCGTGTTCAGTGGTGGAACTCAACGCCACAGTTTGCCTTGTTACCAGAGCGAATAAATGAAAATATTAATAAATAATAATTAATTTCCCCGAATAGGAAACGAACCGTCGCAACCGTTGCGTTTATAGTCACACGCTTGTGCCACTACACCACGACGGTTTCAGATTTTTTTATATTTTATTAATTAGACGACTGATACATTAGTCTCGAGGCCATCGAGGCGCAGTGGAAGATGTGAGAAAAAAAATGATAAACAGTTGTTTCTATATTTATTATTATTTACGTTTATAAATCGCATGTTTAGCTGAAATCGGTTTAAATAAATAGGGTTAATCTATCAGTTTGACTGTAACTGACGTGGACGTGAGGTGAAATATTGTTTTATGGTGAAGCTCATGCTTATTTTAACTATTTGCTTTAGATTATTTGGTTTTTGTATTTTTTATTATTGTGTATTGAGCATTTTTTTACTTTTAATTGTTTATTCAAAATTTTAAATATCTTTAAATGACTACAGGAACAGGTATAATAGAGCAGACGATAAGACAAACGAACGTAACAAATAATAAAAAGGAGAAATTACGTTTCACGGAACAATTCCCACTGGAAGGGCCTTCCTTCACTTCCTCGCAACATTCAACATTGCAATATCTACAAAATAGGCGGAAATTGGGAAACGCAACGTTTTAAGACTAGGTCCGGTCTGCGTAACATATACAGCGATACACAGGCTTATAGCGTAAAGTAAAATAAAAATAACAAGAATCTCTTATCTCTTACACAGTGTCGCTTCTTTCCTTGTTGCTAATAATTTGCCTCTATAACGTTAGTTTTTTGACTTTAGTAGGACTTAAGATATATTTATAATACACCCCTCTTAAAAATGGCTTCCTTTTACGACCATGCCCTTGCACTTATACGATTTACTTATAAGAACATACGGTTAACTCATAATTAATGAATGTATAGAAAATATATACCTGTTGTAAACACTGAACATAAAAAAGATTAATAAAAAATATTTGATTAATTAAACTAGACTTTTTAATAATTTAATCAAATAATATATTTTTTGATTAATTATTAGAGGCCAGTCGTGGCGGTGAGGCACAAAGTGTGACTGTAAAGTCGACCGGTTGTGGGTTCGATCTTCACTCGAGGAAATGAAATATTTATTTACCTTTGTATTATATTTTATTTTTTTAGAATAAATTCAAACGCTACTTGGTGTCTTAATTAAAAGAAAATTTGAAATAATTACATAGAGTGAGAGCGGCGGTAAAATATTTTAAGATTATAAAAAAATATGAGTGTATAGGAAACAAACTATTAAAATGATGGTATACAACACAACATTAAACAGAGACGTACTATTTCAGGAAAGATTACGTAACAATATTTTACTGAAACTAGAGATAGTATTCGAGATACATTCAAATAGTAAGTATTTAAATAAGAATTCATTCACAAAGGTTGAGCAAAATTGTAAACATTCTATTTGCAAGTTTCAAAATTATGTTGACTGTACACGCGACAGGTTGTGAGTTTAATTTCCTCTCGAGAAAATTAAATATTTCATATTTTCATTTCCCCTGGTTAAAAAAAATATAATAGTGATACAATTTTGTATATTAAAATCTATGTATTTTTAATCTTTACGACGTATTTCGTGTGTATAGTATAGTAGGTAGACAGAGGGAGTGTAATAACCTTTTTAAACATTTTTTAAAGGGTTATTCCAAACTTAGGAATAAAAAATACGTATCTAAAAAACGACCAGGAGGCGCGGGTTCGAATCCCGCTACGTTCAAATTCTTATGCGTTAATTCTCCTTAGCTATTTAATGACCTTAGCTTAAGACACTCCGTTCTTCACCTTCCGTGCGATTTTGGATATATTACGTGTCTAGTGGCCGAACTCAGCGTCGAGTTGTATATATAAGTCAATCATATTTTATAATATCTTATCGTTTTCATAATGTAAATATTGGTAATTTTAAAACTATTTTACACAGTATTCCTCTGTCATGCGTTTGTGACTCATAAAGATACAGTAACTCACCGGAAGTTGTATCTGTATAGCTAAACGAAATTTGATAAATAATTGTTATGTTTAAAATATATTTTACCATTAATGTGTTATATTTATTATCATATCGTGTCGCAGTGGGGAAGCTTCTGACTATTTGCGACTATTCTGGGTTCGATTCCCACAAGAGGAAAAGAATACGTGTCGAGTGGCGAACCTTAACTTTTATCGTTTTACCACATTGAGGTAATGAATGGTAATTGAACCTACAACCATCGCAACCAGTGACACGACCTTGTTTTTTAAGTTTAATCGCGATTTTGCTATGTTTTTATCTACATACATGTTACCAAGTTAAAATATTAGAATGTTTCTATTAAGCACTGTAAGAGCTATTGACCTATACTATAAATATTTTATACTAAACACTATTCTAAAAAATCAAAGTAAAATCAGCTATTCCAATTCGTTAAACGGTTATATAAATCAAAGCACGTAGTTAGCACAACAAGAATACAATGATATCGAATATAATGATATGAAGACAAGAATATAATGATATGAAGAATACAATACAATGATCTAATAAGCTAAAGTGCGGCGCTCCCTGTGCCCACCGTAACCCTGTCACGTAAATAGATACTATGAAATACCTTTACAAGTTTATAGATTTTTCTATAATAGAAGCTTGACGCAATTTGGCATAAGAATTTTACTATTTTTGTGATAGATCAGCTTAAACAAGTAGACAGTCTCATTGAGACAACGTAGAAACATTTAAAAGTAGGGGAAAAATATATTTTAATCCCACCCAGAGGAATAAAATATTTAATATTTTCATTTCCTGGCTTTGGTAACGATATAGGCATTAAGTTCCACTAATCATCACGCAATGCCTCAAAAATTCGGCAGAAAGTGGAGAACGGAAGTGTCTTAATTGAAACGGAATGTCTTAACACTAAGTTATTTCTCAGATTACTTCGTTCCCAGGTTACATTGGCCTACCCTGCTAAGTATGGTATACAGCAAGAAGCTAAAAAAAGGTAATGTAGACATTCTGTTCTCCACTTTCCACCAGAATTTGACACATACTTGGTATAATTAGAACAACATTTTTGTTCCATATCCCGACTATGCCACATTATAGTAATTTCAATCATTTAAAGAAACAAACTTTGAACTATTTCTTTTCGTAATGTAGTGCTCACAAAAGATTTTTTAGAGCGTAAACCCATATTGCATTTCTATTGTTCTAGACATTCTCATTTCAAGTATCTCAATTTATATACTAATATTTAAGTCTCTATAGTTTTACTTAAGATGTACGAAGTAAGATTATTTTTAATGATGTATTTTTCTCTTTAATATAATATAGCCATTATTTAAAATTAGGAAGACCAAATAATAGTTTGTGTAGCATACATATATATATTTAACCGTTCAAAAATATTAGGATAGCGTAGTATGTTTACCAAGGGTTAGTTAAGAAATGGCTGGCTGATATAGGACTGGATAAGGTAACAAAAGTAATTGTTTTCGGAAATATTTGAATAATAAATTATAATAGTGAAAAGTAATCATGGCGTTTCATTGAGAGTACAAGTCCAAAGCTACAAGTTTCTACTGTACATAAAGTTCTCAATGTCGAACGATATTGCAAATGGACTTTTAAAGTAGTTCATCTTAACGATCGTTAAATAGAAAGCCTTGTAACTTTGTATCTGATACAGCTTATACTAAGTTTATATTTTTAATTAAAATATTTGTACGGACGCAACTAACTGATTGTGGGGATACTTAAAAAGTTTTTGCTTTAATGAAGACGAACGTTCTCGCAATTTACATGAAATCATTAAAAATAATATTCACTGTAGTAACATGTGGCTTATTTACTAATGATCACCTGGAGGACACGTATGAAGACTTTGATGATAAAGGACGAAGTGATAGAGCTATACTGGCACTCCACACATCCTCGTTACTCGGCTAAGGATAAAGCGTGAGTCAGCTTCACGCTGTAACCCGCACACAGCAGGGTAGGCAGAGGGAACCTAGTGCTAAGACACTCCGTTACCCACTTTCTGCCAAATTCTGGAGGCATTGCGTGTTGAGTGGCAGAACTCCACGCCGCGCTTAACCTCGACACCAGAACGAAGAAATGGAAATATAAATTTAAGTAAATATAAATTTAAGTAAATATTTCATCTCCTCGAGTGGGGATCGAACCTACAACCAGTCCCTTTTACAGTCACTAAGCGTGAAAATAAAAAAACCTGACCAAAAAGAAAACGATTCCACTAGATGACTAGACTGATTAAGCCGCACTGTGAATCATCATCCAACATGTAATCTTTCCTTAATAGCTAAGAGAAGAAGAAGAAGAAGAAGAACGGGAAACAGTGATCAGTGACTTAATTCCCTTGTTTCACCCTTTTAGCGAAAGCTCAAAGATGAACGAAACGTTTCTTATTGATGTTTTTATGTGAACGTTACCGCGATAAAATTTTTAAGTCGCGAATTTTAGCATTCATAAAATACGCTCGTAAAATCTTTATTTGCACTGACTGACCTCACAATAATAAAGAATTCAAATTAAATTATATATTATAACACTTTAAATTATGATATGCGAAATTGTCATAAAATAAGAAGAGGTTATAAAAAGTATTCTATATATAGCCCATCTACGTTTTACACGGCTCTGCTTACTTTGAAGCTTGATCCAAATTCGCGTGGTGTTAAAGTCTAAGTAAATTCTTTAAATTTAAAGTATTTTATCTTAAGTATTACGTGTTGAAAAAAGTAATTCCTTCACAAAAAGTTATCCTGAATGGTACTTGTTTAAGAATAGCTTAAAAATTACATTCTTTCCTTTGTGTTAAAATTAACATATTTATATGTATAGTCATATGTCACAGTTGGAATTACACTGAAATTATTGTTTATATTTAAACGAGACTCATGTTGAACAAAGTAGAGGATTAGATTTCATCACTGAATAAGCTATAACTCATATCAGCGTATGAGATGAAAGTGATCCCGTCGTGGCATAGTGGTACAGCGTTTGACAATATGCTTGATGGTTGCGGGTATCCACTAGGATTTTCGTTGGATTCTCTCTCGAATTAAGACATAGCGTGGCGTTGGGTCCCGAATACGATCAAAAAACGCAGAACAGACGGTCTTAATACGGCGTACTACGGCCTATAAAAATATACGTATTAGGTTATGGCGCAAATCATCGAAAATAATGATTTAAATCTAAATACCGTATTTATATCCAATACTATAAATATACATATGTACATATATATATATAAATAGATAGTGCCTTGTCTTTTATATATATTACCGATAAAAAAAAAACTAATTTGCTCTATTATGAAATATATACAATGTTCAACGCAAAATAACACGATTCTTAATTCCCATGGCATAATAGCTTCAATTGGTATGCGGCTGCGACGGCGCCACCACTGCACCGGGTTCGTCGACTCGTGTACGTGCTTACTGATCATTTCTCTTAATCCTCGTCAACAAATCCTATACAGTTTAGCATATCACAGAAAGAAATAGAATGGAAATTTGATGTTTAAGTCAACACAATAAAGACGAAAATTGCTTATTCGTTATCTTACAAGCCAAGAACCCACTATAATCTGCTGAGAGTGTAATTGATTGTATTAATTTGCATTACAAGCTGTTCGGGCACAATATTTATGAATAGCATCGTGATTGAAATCTGCATTTATATGGAAAGTAAACTGCATTATGCAGTGTTAGATTGTACTGAGATACAGGTGTGGTGATACCGCACCTTGTGGGTATTGTAGAGTGTAACGTCCTATCGATGTTTTTACATCAGTTTTAATGATAAAATAAATATTTATATACAAAAATACGAGATTAACAGATTATTATTAAAACAAGTTTTTTTATTGGGGCAGTTATGAGTCTGAATAAGTAATTACGGAATAGAAGGTAGATGGAGAAGGATGGGTTTCCTACCCATCCTTCTCCTCTTTGATATGAAAATATTGTTTGTTTGCAATGTAGACAGAGAAAACTTAGTGTTAAGATACTACTTTCGGCGCTTTTAGTCCATTTTCTAAGACATTGCGTGTTGAGTGGCGTCATTAAAATCTTTAAGAGCAGAGAAATGATAATAGTTAAAATATTATCATTCCCTTAAGTGGGAAGCGAATCCACAACTATCGTGTTTACGTTGCGTTATAAATCGGCCCATAAAATTCCACCCGAGACAAATACTAACAAAATTACCTTTTAGGAAAGTAAATGTTTCTGTTTTTTATAATACATATTTTCATTTTCATCAATAGTGATAAATTTTGACATTGGCTCGACATCTTACCATTTTTTATAAACTACTACTAATTAAGGCGGGCCAGACAAAACGTTTAAAAAATTGGGCTCCTTCTCTGCCTACCTCGTACATATCGTATGCAGTATCTAGTAGTTACTAGGTACTAGTAGTAGGTACAAGAAATCAATTGTTTGATCGATTTTTGTTCACTCACGACATACCTCCATACAAAGATTCTTAACTATATTAACATGATAATAGCGTTGCACGATTCTTATAGATGCATCGTTCACTTGCCCTACATACTGGTCATGACAAATCTTATTATCCGGTCCACAGCTCCGCTTTGTTCCCATTGCGCTCGGCCTCGTGACATTGTCATAAAATATATTTGAGACTTGGTTAATAGTTCAAGGTAATAGTAAAATGACATCGTTATATGTTTTAGAGTGTTACGCTACGATATTCTAATCAGACAAGTTAAACTGCAGTGTAAATGTAAACTCTCTCTCTTTTCTCTCTGACTCTTTGGAGGTATTTCATTTTTTATAGCTTAACGCTATTCCACGCACATAGCAAGGAGGACACTCCGTTTCCCATTAAGACACTTCCGTGTAAATATAATCCCATAAATTGTGGGTTCGACATCTTAATTTATTATTTATCTATCTATTTGACTTATTAATGGAAAAACGTTACTATACTAAAACGATATAGTTTTGGTTAAGCATATGTAAGGCAGTGAAGACTTCATAATAATTATACATAACTTACTTATTATGCTTATTTCTATGGAATGATTAGTAACTAATTAAAATCTTAAAGTAATAAAAAATAATTTTTCACAGTATGTGAAATAATCCGTGAAAAGCGGGATTATCGATCAGATGGATCGGGACATTTAATTTTTAGGCTAAAAATCGGGACGTCCTGCCAAAATCGGGACATCATGCAACGCTGGTTTCGCCACTCAACACAAAATGCCTCCAGAATTCAGCGGGAAGTGAGGAGCGAAGTGTCTTAGTAGGCTCCCTCTGCCTACCCTGCTGCAGGATACAGCATGAAGATGAAAGAAAAGAAATATATCTTGAAAATAGTAAGCTTAAACATATATTATTTACATATGTAAAAATTTATTATCCACCTCTAAAAAGTTTGCGTAGGAACACAAAGCGAAATATACATGACAGTATTCTAAATATAAAAGCAATATGCAAAGTGCATGGAAACGATATGGAACGAACGGTTC
This sequence comes from Heliconius erato x Heliconius himera, assembly GCA_013421005.1. Lineage (NCBI taxonomy): Eukaryota > Metazoa > Arthropoda > Insecta > Lepidoptera > Nymphalidae > Heliconius > Heliconius erato x Heliconius himera. Next base: position 13,870 of record JAATLQ010029512.1, on the reverse strand, counting down.
GAAAAAATACATATACGATCGTGCTTTCAGGACGATTGGTCACATTGGAAAGAAAATAGGTAGCCAAGTTGAAATGTCTTTTACCAGCCATTGTCTTATCGTATCTTTAATCTTTATCTATTTAATATTATAAAGTTGAAGAGATTGTTTGGTTGAACGGGCTAATACGGGAAAATATAATATAATCTCAGCAACTATAAATTCGTATTGAATTTTTATTCTTGTTGGACTGTCTATTTATCGAGGAAGGGAGATTATTAAATCACATTAATCGTATCAATTTGGCGAAAAACAGGTAAACGTAGTCAAGAAACAAAATTTTAGCCGTTATATTGAAAAGAGCTACATTACAGCTGTTACATTTCTTGCAAACTTTTCTCAGCAAAACTGTCTTCAGAGCCGGTGATAGCTTCAATTTTAGTGTCAAAAATTCAAACAAGACTCGAATGTATGAGCTTCTTTAGTTTTGAATGTTGTTTTAACAAATATCCTTATTTAGTTATAAATTATGTTGTAATAAGTTACATAAGTTAATAATAATGTATGGCTTAAGTTTTTCAATTAAAAATATTATTTCTCTCACTCTTTCTTAATATTGTCATAAATAAAAAGGCTTCACGGTCTATTTGAACACTAGTGAATATATAACTAATAATACATATATATCAGAGCCGCAGTAGTCCTTTCTACATTCCATATTACTTGATTTAATTTATAAAAACCAAATGTTTCAAAGACAAGATTAATTCCGTACAACGCTTACGGTGACACCGCTGCAATTTATTTAGCCACGTCAACAAATATATATTATCACTAATACTTAGAAGACGACGAAACTACGAAATCAGGTTTTTTTGTGAAATCTTATTGTTGTTTCCACCATTTTCCAGCCCAGTGTTAAAGCAAACCGTTCCAAATCTTTCGCCTAATTTTCGAAGACATTTCGTAAAAGTTCTATTGCGCCAAGACTCCTCTATTCTATTTTCTACTTAGGTACTAATTTTGATAACGTTCAAAGCGGACGTTGTGGATTAAGGAAAAGCTACTGGAGTCGAACCAAGTTTGATCCTACTACGATAAGCGATAATATTTTCCTAAGCACTGTAGCCTCAGACTACAATGGTCGAGCACGATGAAATTTAGTGGATTTTATTGAAGACCTAAATCTTCCAGTCCATAAATTCCCACGTTAGCAGTCCTTACGCCGACGGTGTATCCTAAAATGAGTTTCCTCACAAAAAATACCAATTTCAATACCTATGTGAAATGGTTGGCTGAATTTTTATATATTCACCTGTATAGTTTATACTGGCACAGGCCGTAGGCCTCTGATGCAATAGTCTGTGACGGTCACCCCATAAATCATTTAAAAATAAATTTAAATAATGCTTCAATGAAACACATAATTCAAGTGAGAATTTTGCGTAACGCTTTTAGAAGTAAGATTGTAACCTCTTTAATAGTTTTCTATAAAAATAAGAAATATAAAAATCTAAAGTTACAAGTAACAAATATTCATTACCAAGTTAATTGGCTTAAGCCCAATGATCACAAAAAGAGGTTTTTTTTTATGGAAAAAGAGTGGTCGGTCAGCGACAGAAAATAAATAAATATTAAGATTTATATTCTCGCGAGCAAAACTGTGCATTGCAGTAAATAGCGATTGTAAATTGAGAATAGATTTATGAGTGTTTGTTTTGGCCTGTGACTGTTCCATCAGCTGTATGTGTGCTTTGGCGATGCGCCTTTCCGCCCGTTCACACGTGATTTGGCCGTTTTTGGGTAGAAGTCTGTTTTATTACCACAGGCTTTTGAAAGGCGGCCAAGTACGAGTCCGACTGATTAAAAACTTGAGAAAAATAGTTTGACGAACCTCAGTGTGCTTTTTAAAGACCTATCTGTAGACACCTGTATTGCTTATACTAGAATAGGTCGTACGAATATAAAACCACCGCTACAATATTCTATATAAAATAATCAATATAAAATAATTCGTTCGTTCACACGTTGTATATAAAATAAGCCATCATTTATAATAAATGAACTGTGAAACAATTGTTATGAAATAGCTGTCCACAACTGAATACTTCAGAAAATTTTATTATTTTTTTTTAATCAAGATTGCCGAGATGTTAAAAAAATATAATAGTACCTACAGCGGAAATGAAAATATAAAAAAATGGAAAATAGCTTCAATTTTGTATAATAACGAAGAATGAAGATAATAGAAAATAAGTATAGACATAAAAAAATAAAATTATATAAGGAAGACTGTTTGTATTAAAAATTAAGATTGTATATATGGTTGTCGTATCTCTTTCTTTATAGGTAGTCGTGACTATAAAGAACGAGATAGTTAAAACTGATACAGAATCTTCATCATTCATGAATATACAAATAAATAGGTATGTGTTTTGAAAAAAAAGGTTGTGAAAAAGGAAGTCTCCAAAATGTGTGCTATATCCGCATTTAACATAAGAGTAGGCAGGACAGAAATAATCTACTGTAACGACACTGTGCTCTCCATTTTCCGCCCGAATCCGAATTTAACATGCCATTAAATTGGGCCAGTCGTGGCGCAAGGGCACTAGCTTGTAACTGTAAGGGTAAATACGACAGGGTGAGAGTTCGATACCCATTCGAGGAAATAAAATATTTTCTACGCACTGGTGTCGAGGCAAAGTGCGGCATGGGATTCCGCCAATCAACACGCAATTCCTCCAGAATTCGGCGGAAAGTAAGGAGCGGATTGTCTTAACACTAGGCTCCCCCTACCTACCCTGCTACATGCCGGATACAGCGTGATGCAAATAAAAAATAAATTGGCAGAACTCAATGCTTAATGTTTCACAAATGCTCACATATCTACATTTATTAGTAATGTGCAGCTATAATTTATTTACAAATATGTAGATCACTTCAACCCACGCACTTCATACAGTGTACTCATTCAGTCAAACATTATGTGTCGCATTTTTTAAAATAGCACTGTTTACTTCTAGTTAGGCGAACTGACAGATATACAAAGTGGAACGAGGAGTTTAGAACGTTCGAATAGACGAAAATTGAAATACAGTTATGATAATAAAGTAAATGTAGGACTATTGTTTGTAAAAAGTATGTTTTGAATTAACGTAATATTTTTTTTATTATGGTAATGAAAAAATAAAGAAAAGAACCAGTTTCGCGCTTTTCCTAAGTAGCTAAGGTACCTAAGGTTTCCCATTTTCTGTTTTTTCGAGATTTTTTGTTTGTTATGATGGCGGAACTCTACATCACGCTATGTCTTACATCTATCGGAAATCAAGCAAAAAGAATTAAATAATTTAATATTTTACACCGTAAAATTATCACGCACGTCGCGTTAAAGTTAAGTATTTTTTATTTTATTAATACGAATGCAAATAAAGCAGTTTATTTTTGCAATTTCACGCATTTTATTGCGTTTTCCCTTAAATTATCGAGGCTTGCCTATTGAGTGACAAACTCGCCGTGTTTTATTTACCAATGCGCCTCTGGATAAGATATTCGTTCATAAAAAAATATATCAACATTCCAAGCGATGTTTAAGGGTCCATAAGATATCTTCGATATGAGAACTTATGGGAAAAATCTAAATGAGTAGTCGTACTAAAAAATAACCATTTTTCATTAAAACTATAACTAAAGCTAGTCTATGGTTTGAAATTTCTAAATGTTAATGTTAGTACATATTATTACCATATCATAGAATGGCGCATGTTTGCTAAACATTTTGGCGATGATCCAAACATGTGGTACACCCTGACTATTCTCCCATATACTTTATATGTAATTGCTTCCGTCATTCATATCTCATATTGATACTTACGTAATGTATTTTCGACATCAAAGATCCCGATAAACCTCAAATACTTATTAAGAAAACGTATAAAAATTTAAACGTAGCGGGACTCGAACTCGCACTTCCTGAAAACCAACCAGGCGCTCTGACCACTTGAACGGGGTTTCCAGGAGACGTGGGCTCGAGTTTTCTAAATAAGTATTTTTCTTTCCTAAGTGTGGACACTTTAAAAATGTCAAAAACGATAAACCTTGTTTTAATAGATAAATATTCGATTTTACATCCTTACCTCACCAGTTATCTAATTGACTCAGATAAAATTCTACTAAGTTCAATAACCTTGAGGCTTAATTAGGTAATTTTCTGTCGTTTGTTTCTCTTAGAAATTACTCTTATATGAATACTGACCATTTTTTTTATGAAATAAGAATAAATTATACGGTGCCTAAACACGAGGTCAGTCGTGGCGCAGGGACACAAAGTGTGACTGTAAAATCGACTGGTTGTGGGTTCGATCCCCACTCGAGGAAATGAAATAATTATTTACATTTATATTTTCATTTCTTCGCTCTGGTGTCGAGGCTAAGCGTTGAGCTCCGCCACTCAACACGCAACGCCCTCAGAACCCGGCGGAAAGGTTCCCTCTGCCTACCCTGCTGTGTACGGGATACAGCGTGAAGCTGATCTTTTTCTCTAGTCACGACTCGAGCTAAAAAAAAGTAAAATAAAAAACTTGTTATATTATTCATCAGATGATATTAAAATTACTGTCAGACACGAAAGTATTTATTTATATTAGTCATAGCGTTAATCGTCTAGACGCCGCGTTAAATTCGTTACGGAAGCTGTTAAGTGTATCGTGTTTATATGAAAAAGTGAAAAGTCTGGCGAGATTTGATAGGATTTAATATTTTAAATACACACTAATATCATGAAGTAGATTTGCCTGAATATCTCTAAAATATAAAATTTCTCAATGTTAAATAAATGTCGTTTCCAGTGAAGGCATCTGGTTAACAATGGTTGTAGGTTCAATATCTACTCAAGAATCAATCAAGAGGTGTTTTATATTTGAAATGTTTGTGTTTGTTGTTTCGTTTTGGTTGATAAAAATACTACGTTGATTTTCGTTTACGGTGACCTCGGAAGATGCGGAAAATGATTTTCTTTGTATCATCCTCTATCCCACATGAAGCAGGGTAGGCGAAGGGAACCTAGAGTAGACACTTCGTTCCCCAAAAGGCAAAACTCACCGCCTCGTTTTGTTTAGTTACTAGAGCGAGGAAATCAAAATAATTCAATTTCTCTAATAGAAATCAAACCTAACAACCGTTGCGGTCACAATCAGATGAGGCCGCTGCGCCACAACGGCCTCTATTATAATATTAATATATTTCACTAATTAATTTATAATTATTATGACCGCGTGATTAATTTCAAAAGACTCATGTATACGTATCTATACATAAATGGGAAAGATGGGATTTCTCATACTCTATTATTTAAGACATCATTTATTTAACGTCCGCATTGACAGATTGACAGTTATTTTTATATTTCTGAACGAAGCATATACGAGTAAACTAATTTTAGAATAGTACAAATGATGTTCTAATTTTTAAATGTCATAGAGATGTCAGCTTGTAATAAATGAAATATAAATAAAATCATCTTTTTTTTTCTTCATGATCATACATATTTTGTAGCTAAAGATATAAAAGACATTAGAGCATTTCGTTCTATAATTTCGATCATTTTAAAAGACATTTGTTGGCTAAAGAAAGGCGATCTTTGCAATAGTACTAAAATGTGCATTTGTATCAACATATAAAGTGAGATAAATAAACAGTTTTATACGTAACACATCTCGGCCCGTCTAGAACTAGAACCATCATCAGCATAATTTCAAGAAAGTATTTCAAACGCGTTATTAGTAAGATCACTTCTTTGGTTATATGAGAAGTCGAGAAGCTCGGTCAGCTGAACAGGATTACATTTCGATAACGAACCTTAGAAACTACTGCGAGCTCCTCACATCAGTGCCTAAGACTTGTAAATCGCTAGGCTAGACAATCGCAAGGTGAATCCATGAAGGAATGCTTCAAAGATTTCTTCTAATATATTTTAAAGGGTGTATTGTTTACGTTATTCATAAACTTTTTATACTACATCTCATTACCACGTCCAATATAATAAGAAGCACTTGAATGAAAATCAAATATAATAATCCATTTAATCTTTCAATGTGTATCATTACTACATCCGGCACAGAGATACATTACATTCGTATTTTCGGAACATATAAAACAATGTAAAAATTGTATACTGTGGGAAGAATCAAGTTATTCAATTACAAGAATTTACTACTTAATTTGCGATACGCTCGACAAACTTAAATAATCTTCTAAAATTACCCTATTAAGGCACCAACTTCCGTAATACTCTTATAGTAGTAGGGATGTATTTATGTACATCACAATTCTTTTTATCAGTATGCAAAAGATAATGTTGAGTTTTGCCAATGCCAAAATCATAATAGTATAAGAAAAGTCGTACGCCAAAATCCGAGTTCCGCCATCAAACATACAATATCTCGGAAGTAGGGCGAAAAGTGGGAAATGGAGTGTCATAATCACTTTTTCCCTCTGAATATGCGTGAAAAAGCATGCTCAGACTCAAACTCACGAGAAAATCAAACAAATGAACGTCCGTGTTCTGTCAGTGCGTCTTAAATATATACGTGGCCGTGATAGCGTAATATCTCGTTATAAAGAATATTTACATACTTTTCAACCGATGTTATTTTAACATTGCCCTTCAGACACCATATTTGTAAATAGCGTGTTTGTTAGTGAAAAACGTAAGCAATGAATGGAGCTGTTAAATGTTGTTTAGTAAACAATTCATTCTTTCAATGCAATTTCGGTTATTGTCGGACATTACTGACATATCAATGAAAGATTTTGTATCTTAACTTGATTAAAAAAAATAACTAATAAAGTGCGTAACGTGTAAGAACATTGTTGTTATTAAATTGAATAACTTTATATTAAACATTAACACAGACAGTGTTACTTTTTATGTATTTTAGATCCTTTTTATCAACCGTAAAGAACGGTAAATCACAGAAAATTGTATTTTTTTAAATATTTATTCATTTCCTTGATATTAATTAATATTAACAATCTGCTCCCCATTTTCCGCCCAATTTTCAAATACTGCGTGTTGAGTAGCAGAACTGAACGCCTCGTTTCGCTTACCCAGAGCTGCCATAAGAAAATAATTATAAATATAATCATTCCCACGAGTGGAGAACGAATCCACATATGCCGTTTTTACAGTATGATGCTCGCCACGACAACCTCGAAATTTTAGGGCATTATTCATTATTTAATTATAATTTCTTGGCAAAAGAGAGGACTCGATTGACACACGAAGGCCGACTAGACTACCATAACAAACTGACGCGGTAATGAAGCGGCGCGTGTCCATCAAAAGATCAAAAGCAATGATTCAAAATCAGCTATAAATTTATTGTGATTAAATGTAATTTATGAAATAAAGATTTGATTTATTTATATATTTTTATGTGTTTACTTAAACGTATATATTATAAGACTGAGCGTTTTGCATTCCACATAAACAAACACTACGATCATTGCATACTTCTTTCGCCTCCTCCAATGTCATCAACCTCATCATACGTGCCCTGCGGGGTCCTTATGCATTTTACGTAAACTTCCTTGGTCGATATTGTGTTTTCGAAGGTCAATCGCGGTTATATCAATTAAATTAAAATAAATAAAATAAATCAGCTTCACACTGTATCCCGCACACTGGATAACAGAGGGAACCTATTGTTAAGACGCTCCGTTCCCCACTTTCTGCCGAATTCTGGAGGCATTGCTCGAGTAGGGATCGAACCCACAACAAGTCGGTTTGACGGTCACGCTTTGTGCCCCTGCGCCACGACTGGCCTCAATTAAGGAAATAAATATAATTTAGATGATTTTACAAGTCAAGTATTTTTTTTAAAGATACAATGCCCTAGGCTTATATATCTTATGTATATCAAATTATATTTATTATGTATATTAAATGGAAAGATATAACCTAGTACATATATTAAAAGACTTAAAATTATAAATATCGCACAGCTGCAATTTGGACTTACATCCAGCCATCTCTTATGGGTATCTATGGAACTATAACAACTTAAAATCATAAAATAAATTCAAACAAAAAAAAAATATTCCATCAAACATCAATCCTTGACTTCGACCTTTGGCACAATCTAATGGAACGCGCCACGCCAAGCCCACAAGGCATGCCATTTACTTTGCATCTGTTTCAAAGCTATTATCGTTTCTACACGGTTTCCAATGTCTGTAAATATTAACATTGTTATTACACTTTATTACGGGCATTTAGGGCCGTGGGTTTGATTTATATAATTAGAGATATGCTACAAGAAAAAAGGATATCGTATATTAAATTTAGTAATTACTTTCATATTTTAGTGTCGAAATGAAACGTCTAACTACGTTAACGCGACGAATGTAAACTCGGTCCCCGAAATTGCAGAAAGAAATTGCGTTTCTTCGCGAAATAAGAACCGGAGTTGAGTTACAACACGCAATGTTTCGAATTCGAGTGGAATGTAGAGAGATTATTCTGCTGTGCGTGCAAGAGCGTGAAGCTATTGGGCTCTTTTTTCATGTTAATCACTAACAAAACTAGATTAATTGATACTAGACAATAAAACTCAGTCAGCGTAAGACAAAAGAAATCAAATAATTTTAAATTAAACACCAAACTATAAAAATGGTTTTCTTAGAAAAGTGTAAACTTCAAAGATGTCTGAAAATAACCTATTGTGTTACTTTCAGTAATTCTTGATATAACGACTTGTACATTAAAAAATAGAAATATAATTTATTTTTATAATGCAAAAGCAACGTTGTGGGTTCGTCCAATCATTAATTATTTCCCGCTATAGTAAAGTACGGCGTTGAGTTACGTCACTCAACACGCAAACAGTAGAGAACTAAGTGACTTGATATTGACTCCTACAGGGCTATTTGAAGGATAAATCGTGAAGGCAAGAAATGTAAACGATCTATTCTGTATGACTTCAGATCGCTTGGAAAACTGGCAAATAAATATAAATATTTACAATTTCACTGGTATTCTGAAATATAAATATAAACTTTTCCACTACTCTGTCAGATTTTGATGATGATCATGATTTTTATTTATGAAAACGTCACTTACACTAATATAAAAAAATAAAACATTTTAATTTTTTTTTATGAAACTAAATTAACAAAAAACTTAAAAAGCCAAAAATAAAAAAACGGATAACTAGTTTTCTTGCATTATATACAAATCGTTATCCTTTGGAGGAAACCGCAGGTATAGGCTAGAGTTATATAAACGAGAGTTTAAGAGTTTTTTAAGGTAATAGTTTATATTTTACGTAAGAAAATTTATGCGTGATCCATATTAATGTCAGGGGAAATTAATCTCCACTTTTGATGTATTTTCTTAATTGTAAGAGTATCGTTATAAATAAATTGAAAATTAACAATAGAGCACATTCATGATGAAAAATATGTAGCGTAAGTTCAAGAAGCTCACGTAGATGCGCCGCTTGCACATGGCCCAAGACATTTCTTGGTTTTATTTTGTGATTATTTTACTTTATGGATGTCAGCAATAGAAAACTGATCTAAGGCACCGTTATTTTTACATTTACATTTCAGGACAATGTAAGCGTTTGAACTATGAAACACAGTTTGAACAATACACAGTAAAACTTTATTTCTAATAAAAAAAGTAATTTACATTCTTGATTTATAAACGTATTCGAGTAATCACCGGTCTCATTACGCGCAATGTGTTGAGTTTTATGTTCCTCAATTATGACCCGTCTCTCCTCGTGGGTGTTTTTCATTGTTACAGTAATGTTTGAAAAAAAAATATAGTTTTTTTTTATTCGTTGCTTTGAAAAAAATAATGTGACGTATAGGTATATCATTGTTGTAAATATTTAATTTTCATTTAGTTATTAGATATATACATTTAGTCCACAATACATTACAAATTAAACAAAGTGAAATTTGTGTAAAGACACTCCGTTTCCCAGTTTCCGCCGGAATTCGAATCATTGCGTTTTAAATAACGGAGTTCGACGCCGCAATTAGTCTACCAAGAAATGTGAAAATATGTAAATGTTTCCGTGTGTAAAGACTTTTCGTCTCAAAATTGTGTAGAATCATCAAGCTGAAATTAATATCAAATATCCAGGTGTACGTTGGAGCACAGGAATAATTAAGCTTTGCGCAATCAAAAGATACGAGGGTTTATGCATCGCTTTAGGTCCATTTACAGGTACAGTACTTACCATGTAGGTTACTATTATGGAATTTGGCAAGAAGTAAGTAACTTACTATACAAACAAACAAAAAGAAATCGAGATACGGACATGTAAATATGTCATAGAAAAAGTATAACCAACTTATATTTGTAGTTTGTTTTATATAAAAGTAGAGCACACGCCCGCAAATTTAAGTTTGTCATCTTTTATAAAGTACACACCATACATACTGCTGTTGCTCCATACGACGCGACTTACTTTATCTACTTATAATCTTGTTTCTAAACAGCGTTTCAATATATTATGAAATTAACACTTTAAATTTAAAAAAAAAACTAAATCATAACATTAAACTAGAAAAAAAATGTATACGTGAAAAAGACGTATGGAAAATTTATGTGCGTTACCAAGTAATGTAAACAATGCTGTGTACTGGTTTCCTCAATCCGATCGGAATGGGCGATGATGGCAAAACTAAACGTTTTTGCGGGCATTAAACTTGGCGCGGCCGGTCGTTACTTTACTGATACATGTTAATGAGATATTAAAGATTTTTTTGTCGTTGATTTTTTATCAGGTTCCTTGTTCCTAGGGAACCTAGTGTAACGATTTCGTTCCCTACTTTTGGGTCCAATTTTCGATATATTGCTTTTCGGAACTTGATGCCGAGATTTGTCTACCGGGGCGTGGTAATGAGAATATTTTTTATAATTAAGATCATTTTTCAGAGTGGAGATCGAGTGCATAAACATCGCGTTTACAGCCCTACTGGGCCACAACTGCCTCATTTTATCGTAGATTTTTTTTAAGCAGAAGGAATACGGACTAGTGTTAAGACTAGTCCATACTCTGTTTCCATTAATAAGATAATCTATTCCTTATAAAGTTTTAAGGCGGAGAATGAAATAAAGTCAATAGTCCTGCTCTTTGCCTTTCTCGTAAAATGCTAGATCACTTAATTAGGTCGATTAATTCATCTCTTAAAATTACTAATCTTACCAGTTTGATGGTTAAAATTTATTTATGAAATTGATCATATGATTAGCTATAGTAATATATTTGTTTCATTGCAGACACTAAAGTTAAAAAATATATATATATATATATATTATAAAAAAGTTAATAATCCGTTTGCGTCCCGTTATCCGTTTTAAGAAATAATTTAGCTGCTTTAACTGAAGTTTTAATGAGCATGGCACAAACGTGGGACATTAAACGCGACAGGTTGTGGGTTTGATTCTCATTCGAGAAAATGATATATTTCATATTTTCATTTCCTTGCTCTGGTAAAGAGACAAAGTAGGGTGTTGGGTTATTCAACACGCAATGCCCAAAAACATCAGCGTACAATTTACAACGGAGTGTATTAACACTAGTTTCTTTTGCCTCTTTCCTTTTATTCTAAGAATATATGTGTTTGCTTAACGTCAATCACTTACCTAATAACCATCTCCAATACATCTTCTCTCTCAAACACCTTGCAATACAAATGCAATATCTTCAAGCAACTGTACCGGAGGCCAGTCCAGGTCAGTTCTGCTGATTTCAAGGCTTCGTCCCAAGGGCAGTTGTCGTGTCTCGACAGGCAGAGCATGCCGTCGTGTGTTTCCGTCGGAGGCATTTATTCTTTGGTATTTGGTTGATTTTTTTATGAACTTTGGTTTTTAATCAGTCTTCTATTTTAATGGTGATTCATGAAGAAATACAGGTTTGACTAGTAAGGAAAGTTGTATGTTTTTGCCATATCTATTTGTGGATCTAATATAATTTAATTATAATGTTAGCTTATACTTTCTATTTGTGTAAGGGGTTTTATAATTTTAAATCGAAAAAGAAATGTTGTATTGATTATTTTGGAAAGTTAAACGCATTATATAAATCTTTTAATAAAAAAATTAAAGTTCCTCCAATGACGTAGCAACATACTCATTATCTACATCACAAAAAAATAACGAAAAACATTTGAAAAATAAAAATTTCGCACAAACAAACGAACTTGTACTAAAATTTCAGCTTTGTTTACACTGAATCGAGATAATGTCTATATACGGTAAAAACACAAGTCTCGGTGTAATTGCGTGAGCCTTCAATGTATAGTTATTTATAATGAGTGGCACCAAAAAACTGACATTGACGACGACGGACAGGGATGGGATTGTTTATAAAGTTAAATAATTTGAAAATTACTATAGCTTCACGCTGTATCCCGCATATAGCATGGCGGGTATAACCTAGTATTAAGTAAGACACACCGTTTCCACTCACTGTGTAATTTTTGAAATATTAAGAAGTGGAACTCAAATCTCGACGTTGTCACCGCGCTTTGTCTTGTTCCCAGAGGGAGAAATTAAAATTACTTATTTTGCCGATTGAGAATCGAATTCACAACCGTCGCGTTGGCGCCGTAACGTTAATCATATGAATAGTTTTGTTAAGTCTAGTTATATAATATTTATTTTACGTGTATTTTATTATTAATAAAATACACGTAAAATAAATATTATATGACAACCCTAACGAATTTACCAAGCCGGTTTCATTAAATAACCAATTAAAGCTAAGTACGCTTCTTTAAACTTGTTGCCTTCTTCTACTCGTATATAACCAATCAGCGTATAAATATATGTTTAATCAATATCTAATCATATAAATGAAACAAAACATCGAAAGATTTTTTAGTCTCGCGGTATTTTCGCGGTATTTAGGCACGAAAAAACAAGTGACGAGACACTTCGCACTCAACAGAAATCGAAACTTTGCGAGTGGAGCGGTGCAACTCTAAGCCTAATATGATATGCTTTATAGTTACTTCATACCATTTAGTCAGTCTAAATTACAATTTCAAGGCACTACAACTAGGAACCCTTATAATTTAGCAATGACTCATAGCTTTAGCTACATCTACACCTGATAGTGACGTCATCGTAGCGATTAGCTGTGAACCTGTGCCTGTGACTGACTCAATGTGTTGTTTACAGGTTCAATTCCTACACAGGGGAATATTTACATTACATATACATATATATTCATGACATGCTGCCCTTCGCGATTGTGTAATCTGCTATATTGTGTGATCTCATTTTATTTTAAATGATTATGAATCTCAAATAAAGCCAGGAAAAATTATTTATCATTATTGTTGCCTTTTCGTACCAAAAGAAGTACGAACATCAATTAAATGACTTTAATAGCTCTCAATCAAACGCAAATACTAATAAAAAGTATTAGGCCACATCATGCCTTTTAAGAAGAGGCTGGCTGGATACGGCTGGTACGAAACGCAGTTGAGCCAGGAAGTTCCAATTTAAACAATTCACTGTTGACATCTATTGTTTCTGAACTATATATATTCGCCTTGGTGCGAAGTCAGATAAGCAATTTACCATAATTAAAGTAAATAGAGAACATTATAATTTTCTTTGATAAAATTATATATATGTAAACGAAGTGAGTAAATACTTCGTTCAGCTATGACATTGACGTCTCTTAAAAACAAGAAAGAATAATATATTTTATTATTTAATTTAATTAATACGAACTGGTGAAATAATAGCTTTAAATGTTGTTTCTCTTTTCAGGTGAGTTTATGATTGATAAATGTAAATAATGTTTGTAAAAGTGTGAACATATATTTATGTAATAAATCTCTTTTCAGAGCAACACAATTC
>JAATLQ010029508.1:27157-50357 GCA_013421005.1 Heliconius erato x Heliconius himera | reverse complement strand
TATGCAGATGCAAGCTTCACTAATTTGTCCGAGGACCAACTTAACAAACTTGAGCGAATTCAAAATCTTTCAATTCGATTCATATTCGGCCTCCGTAAATATGATCACGTATCTGAGTATCGCTCTAAGCTCAAGTGGCTCCCTATACGCCATCGCCGGAATTTACGACTTCTTGCCTTCTTGTACTGTGTGTTATTTAGTCCTACTGCTCCCTCTTACTTAAAGGATAAGTTTGAATTCATTAGTGCACCAGGAAATTTTGTTAGAGCGTTACGCAACCTAACGTTGCGTCTTCCTGTACACAAGTCAAAATTTTTTGACCAATCTTTTACAGTGCAAGCTATAAAACTGTAGAACAGTTTGCCCTATTCTTTAGTTTCTTCAGGCAAAATCATTACTGACATTTAAAAAAGCTGTACGTCATCACTTTGTGACAACTTCATGAATTATCACTGTCTACATTGGATCTATTTTATGTATGTATTATGTGTGTATATATTTATATGTATGTATTATATATATTTTACGTGTACACAATGTATGTATGTATGTATGTATATTGTTTATTAGTCTATGTATTGTATTATATTAGAACTATCTATATATCAGTATATTGTTTTGTTTATATCTAAATTCATTTATTGTTTACTAATATACTTTTTAACTACGTCCACCACCCACCTTCTTAATATTATAACAGTTTCTTTTCGCCCTAAAGGTTGTCTGGAAGAGATGGCTACTTAGCCATAAGGCCACCTTTTTGTACATTTGTTTTCTTTTCTGTTTTTTTTTTGTGTATTTTATATAAGTGGTGTACAAATAAAGAAATAAAATAAATAAATAAATAAAATAAAATTATTTTCCTCGTCTTGAATAAAAAGCAAGCGTCTGCCTCCTTTTATTTATTTTCTTTTTCAACTAAAATATTGCCGCGCTCTCGCACATGACAATAATATTGGCGATAACCCTGCCTCTATCTGATATTGTCAGATGTCATTGCAAAAAGAGAATTTCTAGAAATCTACATTATTGAACAATATCAAAAAACCGACCGCACGCACACAATATTATTGACAATACGTACGTACTTTTTACGGCAACCATTGTTTTTCCAATTCCTTATGCGACTTTCTTCCAAATTATGTGAGATTCACATAAAAAACATATGAGTGCAATTTACTCCAAAAAAGCATTACGAAAAAAATTAATTAAAGGTGATTGCGGCAGGATTCTTGTAGGCAATTTCTAGTGTAATCTATTCTACTATCATATATCATTCTTAAATATAAGTTTCATTAAAAAAACAGATCCCTGCAGATTTAAGCAATGGGATCTCGACCTATAAGCTTGTCAACTTTTATAAGCCCGTCAACCTACAATCAAGAAATCGGTGCGGAACCCTTAATTGGCAAGATTATCTCGATTCGGCTTTTTATATTCCAACTGTATTAATATTTTTATTACAATTTACATATTATTTTTTGAAAAACCTTTCCTATTCTCTATAGACGGTCTTTAGTCTATACTACAGGCCATGTGCGTTGTGAAGTGTGAAGCGTAAATGTAAATTTATTATCTTGACTTTTTATCTGTGGTTGTTCATGTCTGCCGTTTAGTTGAGAAGATTCTCTTGATTCTTTTTGTTATTATTTAAATATATAAAACAGTATTCAAAAATGGCTTTACATATACCAAAAGCCCCTGGAGTACCGCAAATGTTAAAAGATGGAGCACGAGTAAGTTTTATATAAAAATATTTATCATAACCAAATCGTTATACAGCATTAGTCATGTGGGATCGGTGTCCGTATGATTTTTAATATTGCGATATTTTTGAAAATATACTAAAATGATCTAATTCACTACATCAGAACTATATATGTTATTGAAATATTTTATTTGTAATTGATACATTATGAATAATTCCAGTATTTCATTTTTATTTCAAAAATACTCTAATTCTACCTAATGATTTTCAGATGTTTTCTGGCTTAGAAGAAGCGGTATATCGCAATATAAATGCGTGCAAACAATTTGCCCAAAGTGTTCGTTCAGCTTATGGTCCTAATGGGATGAACAAAATGATTATCAACCACATCGACAAGCAATTTATTACAAGCGATGCCGGTACTATTATTCGTGAATTAGACGTAGAACATCCAGCTGCTAGACTGATGGTACTGGCCAGCCAAATGCAAGATTCTGAAGTCGGTGATGGAACCAACTTTGTCATAGTTTTATCTGGGGCACTCCTTGAGGCTGCAGAAGAGTTATTGCGTTTAGGTGTCACTACAAGTGAAATTGCAGAAGGATATGAAAAAGCCCTTGATAAGTGCCTAGAAATACTACCAGAATTAATTTGCCACGAAATAAAAGATTGCAAAGATATTGAAGCTGTGGTTCATGCTATAAAACCAGCAATTATGTCAAAACAATATGGAAATGAAGAATTTATTGCAAGTCTTGTAGCCAAAGCTTGTGTGGCAATCTTACCTGAAAAAACTACATTTAACGTAGACAATGTCAGGATATGCAAAGTAAGAAATACATTAAATAAGTTTCCTATTTCAATGAATTTAAAAATGTGAGGCTTGTTTGTAGCCCAGCACTGCTACATAAATGTAGCGGTTGCAGGTTTCATTTTCACTTATATTAAAAATATTTTTATTTCCTTGCTTTTTTTACAGGACAGGAGTGCAGGTTTAAGTTTCAATACTCAATGTCTTGAAAACATAGTGTCTTAGCACTGGATTAACTTTTCTACATTGCTATGTAGTATACAGAATGAAGCTAAACATATATTAAAAAAGAATACAGATCTTAATTATTTTGTAAATATTTTAGATACTTGGAGCTGGCCTGTTACAATCTGAAGTGTTATCTGGAATGGTATTCAAAAGGGAAGTTGAAGGAGACATCACAAGTGCTAATAAAGCTAAAGTAGCAATTTATTCATGTCCAATTGATATTACACAGACAGAAACAAAAGGAACTGTTTTAATTAAATCGGCTAATGAGCTTCTTGACTTTAGCAAAGGAGAAGAATCCCTTTTAGAAAAGCAAATAAAAGATATTGCCGACTCCGGTGTGAAGGTTGTAGTTGCTGGTGCTAAATTTGGAGACATGGCCCTTCATTTTCTGAATAAGTATGGTGTTATGGCAGTTCGCCTCAACTCCAAATTTGATCTTCGCCGTGTTGCTAAAACTGTCAATGCTACTGTAAGTATATATTTTCTTTTATAATAGTTATGTCTTCAAAACTCCCTATCTTTTACTAGACATTTAAGTTCACATCAAAAATAATGTTTTTTTTAGGTTCTGCCAAGATTGACAACTCCCACTGCAGAAGAACAAGGTTACTGCGATTCAGTGAGAGTGGACGAAGTTGGTGACACCAGAGTGGTTGTGTTCATAATGGGAAGCAACGAGTCCCGTATATCCACTGTTGTCATTAGGGGATCCACAGAAAATTATATGGATGACATTGAAAGAGCTATTGATGATGGTGTCAATACGTTCAAGGGCATTGCTAGAGATGGAAGGTATTATTTGCATTTAAATTTTAAAGTGAAATTTCTTTGGAATTTTTGTGATTTTATTTGATTGTATTGTCTACTCAATCAAATGAAGCAATATAAAAAAATCTATTTTAATGTCAATAAATGCACTTCATATTCACTTAAGATAATTAAATAAAAAAAAATAACAAAAATATATGCATGTACTAAATTTGTAGTGTAAAATAATAAATGTTGTCTAACAAAAATAACAAAAGTCTTGCAAATGGTCTACGAGTATACTTAACAAACAGGCTTAAAACTATAAATAGATGTGAAGCTTCAAACATTTAGTTCTCTACTACCATCAGTGCTACGAGGTGTAGGATCAATAAAGTTTGCTGCCCATCAGACCCCTGAATCAAGGATATTCTATTTCTAAGTGGATGGATAGCTTTTGGGGATGTTAGCTGCCTGACTAGTTAATACAACCCTTAATTTATATTGAATTGTGTGGGTGTCTATTTTTTCCCTTATCAAACTCATGTTTAAAATCACATGCAGTCCCATCTCCACTCTGTCAACTTATTTTTTTAATCTGCTATCGATTGAATAGCCATAATTTGATGTTCTTGATGTTTTCTTCTTAACCATGTTGCAGGAAGTACTTCAGTAAATACTATCCTCCCATCTTCAGCATAGTCCACCCTCAATTTAGTGACTCTGGTCTTGATGAATTTAATTACATTCACCAAGAGGGATTAGTTTTTAAAACTTTTCAAGTGAGTTTTTTCACACTTCCACACTGATGATAGAAAAATATTTTTTAGAAGACATACTAAAATTTTAATGCAGCAGAAAAATACCTCATTTTTGACATTTTCTAATATGTTTGGAAATTGTATTTTATTCCAGATTTGTTGCTGGTGCAGGGGCAACGGAAATTGAACTGGCCCAACAACTTTTACAGTATGCTGACACTTTGCCAGGATTAGAGCAATATGCCGTGAGGAAATTTGCTGTGGCTTTGGAAGGCATTCCGCGGGCCTTGGCAGACAATTCGGGAGCAAACGCAACAGAAGTTATAAACAACATTTACAAAGCACACAGGGTACTTTAATTTTAGAATTTTATGATTTTTTGGGGCTTTCAGAGTGGTTAAATGGAAAAAGTAAGAGTTGTATATGACACATCCTATGAGCCTAAGATGGCTGACTACACCCAGTCAAGTATAGTAGGTTACATTGAAATGATTAACGTACAAGCGTGCAAAAGTAAACTCTTCGTTTGTGGGTTCGATTCCCTGGATGGAACCTAGTGTTTTTTAATTAACTTATCTTCCCGTTTTATCGCTAACGGGTAATCAGAGAGAACAGAATACCAAACACTACAGTGATAATACTGTGTGGTAATAAACTAACTAATAAATACAAATCATATTTACTACTACAACACATCATATTTACTATTACAACTATCACTTCTTGAGATTAATAATGATATAATTAATATAGTTTTAGATAACTTATTTCTACAAACAAACCCATCAGCCCAACAAACTGATCTACCTTAGTTAAGATTTTACTGTTATTACAATACTTAGTGTTATGTTATGAGTTAGTATTATAATATTTATATTTATTTTTTTTAGGAGAACAATAAAAATGTTGGTTTTGATATTGAATCAGCAAACAATGGTGTATGTGATGCAAAAGAAAAAGGAATTTTGGATTTATTTGTCTTGAAAAAATGGGGGCTTAAATATGCAGTAGGTGCGGCTACAACCATTTTAAAAGTTGATCAAATTATTATGGCTAAGAGAGCAGGAGGACCAAAACCTAAAGCAAAAGCAAGCAGTGACGATGAATCTTAATACTAAAATAAATTTATCACAAACTAGAGCTCGTTTGGGCAATATTTACTTTATTTTAACTTAACACTATTTTACTGATACATGCTAATTGCAAAAATTGAGTTGCTTTAAATTGAGATACTTATTTTAGTATTCAATAATTTTGTCTTGATGACAACGTAATAAAATAAAATACTTATTAATATATTGCAGTTTTATTTTAATATTTTCTTATTTTTATATATATAGGACTCTTAATATGTATCGCGAGTCTCGAGGCACTCACATATTTTTTTTAATTGGCACTCTATTACAATCAGTAAACGTTACAAAACTTCAGCTATCTTTTTAGTTATATAACACGGAAAACAATAGAGTGTGACTGTAAAACCGACCCTTGTGTGTTCGATTCCCACTAGATTGAGATTCGAATTTCGAGGTAGAGATTTTTTTTTTTGTGTTGACGCGACAACGTGGTGTTGAGTTCCGCCACTCAACACGCAAACGCAATGCCTTGATAATTCGGCGGAAATTATGGAACTCTTATCTTAATACTAATGAACCTACTTTTCCTCTGCCTATCTTGCTATTATAAAGCATTTCTCATTTTTCACTTTCAAAAAATCGTCCAAAATAATTTAGGATTTATCTGCAAAAATCAGAATGTGTAAAAATCTAAGTGAATGTGAATTAAAATTTTAATTATACCAAGCAAAAGCAAATATAAGCGACCGCACATAATTTTTATTAAAGTTTTCACGCTCATGGACACCATTAAAACTTAATAAATTACAAGCGCCTACAAATATAATATACAAGGAATATAAAAATTTATTAACCCTTTTTATCACCGTGTGACATTACTGTAACAAACTGATCAACTCCTTCTAAAATCTCAAATTGATGTTTTATTTTCTTTAAATTCAGTGTGTCATATCCGTTACGAATATATCTTTGCATTTTAGTATAATAAATGAGAACTAGACGTAGCTATATACAAGTAGTGGAGTAAAGTCGAACTTCAGTTGCCGCCCATTTGTAAAATACGTTAACGACCAAATATTGAAATATAAAAAAAAATACAAAAACGCGTGTAAATACAAAAGTTTTTTGTTATTTAGTAGGTGACTATATATTGGTAGGTAGGTGAATATATATTATCCCTATATTATATTTATATATCATAATATTTGACAGTTGCTGGTAAAATTTTAGATTTTCTGTATGTGCCATTTCTGTCACATTGTGTTTTCAACAGGATGGCTTTCCAATAATCTTTTAGATGATGAAATCACGGAGATTCTCTTTAACTATGAGGACAGTGAAGATAGTTTCGAAGATGAAGATGATAGAATTATAGATCCCATTTGAAGAAACTCAGGAGTTGGATATCGACAATACTATTGAAAATATAGAGTACGACGCTATTGTTTCCCAAGAACCAGCCATTGCTAGAATTCAACATCATAACATCTTCGCAACTAGAAAGTTATTTACGTGGTCAAAGTAGAGAAAAATTTGATATTATATGGAGAAAGAGAAACTTAAAACTAAAGCAGCCACAACTCCGATTTACAGGCGATGAGACGCTTCCGCAGGAGTTTTTAGAGCTTGATACTTGTTTTAATTCTTTAGCAAATTATATCCTAAAGGTCTTATAGACGAGACTTATTAATCAAAGAAATTCAAATAAAAAAATATTTCGGAGCAGAAGATATAGTTCAGTCTGGTGAATCTGATTTAGGTGCAGCTTCAAATGGTGTCGGCCGTCTTTCGCGTAATATTCCGCGAAATAGCAATTACCGCCTTTATTTCGACAATTACCAACGCCACTTCTGGCGTATCTGGCAAACCAAGACATTCTAAATCTTGGAACAGTAAGTCGCGTAATCGCATACCTAATTGCAAACTGCCTACTGACAAAGAGATCTCAAAAAAAGATAGTGGCTACTCTGTAGAATATGTTGGCAGCGTTGAAGGCATAGAAATATTTATGGTTCCTGGAAAGACTAGAAAGTAGTCACGCTTTTATCAAGCTTCGTGGGTGAACTGCCGAAGACTCAAGTATCCAGATAGGATAAATTGAAAAAAAAAGATATGTGACCATTGAGAGATCAAGTGTTGTAGGAGAATATAACCGCTACATGGGTGGCGTTAATTTAATTGGCAGTATCATTGGCTAGTATAAAATAAAATGATGAGATGGCAGCCCAATACGTTCCTCCAGTAGTAGTACGGAAGGATAGTCGGTCATTGGCATGCTTGGGCCGAAAAAAGAGTCGGATGTAAATATCCAAACGGTTCAGGAGTGTCACAAACAGTTTGTGAAAAATGTGGCGTAGCATTATGTAACAATAAGCAAAATAATTGTTTTTAAGCTTTTCATACATCTTAGTTTTATTATGCCTTTATAAGACAGTGTGACATATCTGTAACACTCCCTTTATTTTAATTTTCTAGGTTTATAAATAAAATTTTGCCAAAATAAAAAAAAATGTTGTTTTTTATTTATTAAAATACGTCTGAAAAACATCATTTCATTAAAAAAAATGTCATTGACATATAAAGGGTGAATTATTGATTAATTTCTTTTAACAAATTATGACGTAGACGCTTATAGCTTATTACAATTTATAGTGTAAAAAAAATATTATTTATTATACACAGTAATAAAAACAAAATTTGTTCAATAAAATTGTTTTCACTACTCAATTAAAAAAAGTAGTAGTTTATTGACAGTTCACAGATAATAATAATCGACAAATGAATATCAAGGACTAATGATTGATCTTCAAGGTTTCAAATATGTCAGTTTAAAAATAGTGACAGATGTATGTGCATTTCCGAAATAGTATCGTTTTTATTTATTAGTATCAAAAATCTAAAGAAAAGTAGAATACCGAATATAGTTAATCAACATAATGTCATCTTACAAAGTAAGCTTTTTATTTAGTAGTTATTTATCTACTTGAACATTTTTCTTTAAAAAATTAGTTCTTGTTAACAGTATGTGCTTTAAATTAAAATGTTTTTTTTATTAATTATATAGCCTATCGACTCAAAAAGGGAAGAATTCCGACGCTATTTAGAGCGAGCTGGTGTAATGGACGCTCTTACTAAAGTTCTGGTTAGTCTTTATGAAGAACCAGACAAACCAGAAGATGCTCTTGAATATGTCCGAAAACACTTAGGCACAGAAGGAGGTGACGACGAGCTCGAAGCTGCCCGAGCTCGAATTGCTGAACTTGAAGCTGAAAATGCCCTGCTCAAAGGAGAAACAGCTCCAACAGAGGGTTAATAATGTCATATTTATAATTAATTAAAAGGATCTCAATGACATGATCTCTAAAAACTTTGTTGAATCTAAAATATAGTTGTAATGTTATTTATGAGAGGTATATTTTTGTTATTGTTTAAGTAAGTTCTTATGCAAGTTGCATAATTTTTTTATTTCATTTAATTTTGTTACTCACAGTATTTTACTTTCTAATACTTTGTGAATTAAACATAAGTACTATAATGAAACTGTGTAGTTCTTGTGAATCTCACAGTTTAATTATTACAATTATTTTTTGTTGCTCTAAATTATAGAAAATATATTATGTTTAAGTTCCTGTGCAGTGAGCACAAATAAATTTCTTAAAAAAAAATTGTGTATTATTAAGTTTTCCTTAGATACATATAGTACAAAAATGTATTTTCAATAATAGTAGTTTGTTATGTCCAAATAGTAATTGAGTTTAGCTACTTGATACTACTACTGATAATTTTAAAGATGGGTTCTTCAAGTAAGGATTTGTTTTTTATATTATAACAAGAATGATAATGTCCTAATTTAGATCTCACTATAGAAGAATGTATTGGGTATTAAATTAAAAGAAAGTCAATTCAGTGATAGATAGTGTTTACTTAACAGAAATATGGAACTATTTATTCCTCACATAGTAATCTACAGAATTTTCATAAATATTTTAAACAGCTGCACTGATGAGCTCAGTGTACTTTTTGACTTTGCTGGCAACACTCATGTCTACATATTTATCACCAATAGATACAACCATGCCTCCAATTAAAGAAGGATCAACTCTTGCTGTCAATTGTAGAGTTTCATTGCCTTTAAGGAATTTCTGAAACAATTAACATACACATAATATACATTAATGAGGATATCAAAATATTGGTATCTATATATTGAGGCCCTTGTGGTGCAGGGGCACAAGCATGTGACTATAACCTGACAGTTGTGGGTTTGATTGCCACTCAGGAGGAATGAATTCATATTTTTAATTCTTTCGCTCTGGTAACATGGTGTTGAATTTTGCCACTCACAAGATAATGCCCCGAAATTTCCGAGGAAAATGGAAAACTGAGTGTTTTAACACTAGGTTCCCTCTCCCTACCCTGACATTTGTATCCCGCATACATAATTATATTAAATGTGCTACTGGTTTGAATTGAAAGAATCCTTTCATATTATTTGATAGTCCATTTATAGAGGTTTTTGACTGCATTACATCATGTTAACCTTTTATTTTTTTGTTATATGTAAGGAATTGTAATTATGGTTAGCATAACTTAGAATATAATTATATGTCAAATACAACTTATTCAATTTGACTATAAGGGCAAAATTGTACGTAAAAAGTAATATTACATTCTGTATAGTTTAACATTTGAAATGCACTTGACAGTTAAGAGTTTTAGGTCTCATTCTAAAATGGAAAAGATTTATATAAAATGTACAGATAACTTGCTGATTTAAAATAAATGCCATTATCCATTATACAATCTCAGAACATACTGGACAATTAAAATATAGGAAGTTAATAAGTTCATTTATTTTCATAATTATTACACATTTTAAATGTAACTATTTTAAACAGATTAATAGCATATATTTAAATTTATACATTTTGGAAACCTGACATTTCAAACACTTTTCAATAGTCTGTGGTCACGGATAGACTGACCTGACTGATAGGTTAAAATAGTTTCATTTAAAAATATAGGAAGATATTTACTTAAATATCGGTAATAAGTAGAATATAAAATTAAATACCTTAAGTGCAGCTTCCAAGTTTTGTCTCTGTGCTGGATCTAGAGGCTTAGCAGTTACGACTTCACAAGTGACCTCTCCACGGTGAGCAGCCATCATGATTTTGAAAGCATTAATAACAGCTTCAAGTTTATCCAAACGGCCATTCTCAGCCATAAGACCCAACAAGTTACTTGTGGTTGGTGACATGCTGGTCTATTAAATAATTTAAATACATATTAAAATAATCCTCGTTCAAACAGATATATGTATGTGCTTTTGAATTTTTGTATGAACATAAAGTTGCCACTGCTACCTGGCAGTTCTGTTGAGAAAAACTGTATCAAACTCAACAGTTACTCTTTTCAATATTTTTTTTATATTTAATTAAATTTAAAATTTGACTATACAGTAAGTGTAAGTTTATTTAGATTAAATATGATCTAAAAACTATAATTACTTTTGTGAAATTTGGCCTGGAAATGAATAAGGCCAGTTGCCTTATAGGTTGTGGGTTTGATTTCCATTCAAAGACATGAAATATGACAAGAAACAAGGAAAAGTGTGACATTGTGGCATTGAATTCTGTGGAAAGTGGGGAACAGAATGTCTTAACCATAGGTTGTCAAGTTCCCTCTGCCTGCCTTACGTGTAGGATTGTAAAACTACTAGCTAGTTTTTAATATGGAGCCCAGTAATGTTGACTGTCTGGGAATTGCAATTCTTGATAATTAATTGTAATTCATTATTGTAAAAAAAAATATATTTAAAAAATAGTTTAGAACAAAAATGATCGGTATAAATAAATGAGTACTTACTTTAGAGGCGACATGCTTTAAAGCATCTACTTTCAAATTCCTTTTCAAAGTCGGGTTAATGATGAACTCTTTGAGTTTAGCATCAGATTTAATAGACTTTTGGAATTGAGACAGTTCTTTTTCAACAGCGTCTAAAGCTTTGCTTTTAGAGGCAGCAGAAAATAAAGCTGATGCATATCTGCCCTCCAAACCAAATACTTGTACAGGAGGCTTAACAAGCTGAGCTGCAGCTGATGAAGTGCTCAGTGAGCGAACCTGTAAGTTACGTAATGGTAAATCGTATGTGCATGTTATCCTTCTTAATTTTAAATATAAATAGGTGATTTACCAGCATATTCGTCTTCATTAGAGACATGATGATTTATATGTAGGTAATGCTTGAATATTCAAAATTAATAAAATTTAGGTGATCCTCTTTAAGCCGATAACACACCGTGCTATGAAAGCACAGATTATACTATACATTTAAATTACCAAATTGACACTTTATATAATTTATATATTATCTGTGTATCCTTATTTTTTATCTGTAATTTTTCAGCTTGCATTTGTCAGTCAACAAAAGGATACCGATTAGTGAAGTTACGTTCCGGCAAAAATGAGGAACATGCTATAGCTGTCCCATTCCGGCTTCGGAACATGTTCCAATTCTCGTTCTAGTTCCGGCTGTTTTTAGGGCTGTTCTTACCTCAAAAGGTAAAAAGTGGAACCCTTATAGGATCACTTTGTTGTTCATTTGTCAAAATCATTTATCTCGAGATCGGTTAGAGGTATCAGGATGAATTGATTTGCTTTTTAGTTGTTGCAGCATAAAAAAATTAACCTACTAAGTCTACGCAATCAAAAGATACGTGTATTTATGCAGAGATTTTGCTGTCTTTTATATGAAACTCACCGCGTAATAAAAATCTATTGGGTACTTTTCTCTTTCAGTTTTTTACCCTGGTTATCATCTAACACCAAATTACTCGTTAAGATGAATCGTACAACCCCAAATTCGATGGAATTATGTCGCTTAGTTACCGAGTTCTTATGGACATCTTCTAGCTCCATCATTAGACCCTGGTAACCATCTTACATCGAAGTTCTCCTTAAGACGAATAATACGAGCCCAAATTCAACGGAGTTGGGCCTTTTAATTACCGAGTTCTTATAGTTTTTTTCCATACATGCCAGATTTCAGCTCAATCGGACATTGGAAAGTGGGGAAAATTTACAAACCAACAAACATCGGGATAGGTGAAACAAAAAACTTGTAAAATAAATATTTTAGAGAATACCACAGTTATAAAATACTCCGTCTGCGCTCTCGCCGCCCACGAACCGTGCGCTCTGTAGACGAGTGGTTCTCAGTGGGCGCGGGCGGCGGGCGGGGCTCGAGACACGTATTTAACTATTTATAATACCTGATTACCTATCAACTATATTAACATTACGAAATAAGTTAATCTCAGAAACTGCTTTTTAATTAAATCAAACCAACTAACAATAATGAAAAAAAAAAAAGTATTTTTAATTTGAAATAATTAAATTAATTATAAAATATATCCCCTGTAATCTCAGAAACAAATAAAAAACATGGAGGGAGAATAGAACAAAGAACAACAGTTTGCAGTGTTTGCGTCATTGAAAATTGTAATAAGTGTTTGATTCGGAACAGCTTAAAACTCAAAATTTTATGTGTTGGAATTAGTGGCCCGGCTTAGGAACAGAGAACGCGTGTGAACAAATTTTATAGCCAGAACGAAATTCTCATTAGTAATACCGATACCATAATCATATTTTATCTTAGCAAATAAAATAAATATAAAAGAGTATAAATTAGACGTCAAATTTACATTAACATTTTATACAGAAAATTTCAATTTCAATTTATAATAATTTGAAAAAGTAAAAGTCATTTGCTATGCTTTCCTTTAAAATATTGATGATGAGAGTAAAAAAAAATATAAACCGAAAAGCGTATAGTTCGATTCTTTGCTTGGTAAATATCGATGGTATTTAATTTTAATCGATGATTAGTGAACAACTCTATTCTATCCTAGTGGAAAGCACAGATTAATAATAAAATGATTTAAGCTTTAAAAAGTCAAAAGTAATATTTAGCGTGCGCGGCAAGCGAATACGGCCCAGGGGCCACGCAATATAACAGAATCTTATGAAAATAAATCTAAGGAACAACTAAGTTTCATTTATTTATTTATTACATATTTTAATGTGATTAACATTTGGTACAGTTGAAAAGTGTAGTGAGTTTTGAAATAAAATGACTTCCAATGAAGGCCGAGCCCAATCAAACTTGCATCAGCAAGATTTATCTAAGCTAGTAAGTTAAAACTAGAAAAATAGTATACATTTTCGTTTGATCACGCAGTAAATTTTTCAAATTGAGTGTCCATCATTAATAAGTAGTATATATAATAAGTTTATATTCTAACCTATAATGTTACAACGTATCAAATTCAGCTATAATGCATGTGATAGAATAAGTTGAGATATAGATATTAATGTAAAAATATTTATTATAGGATGTAACAAAGTTGTCTGCTCTATCACCAGAAGTAATATCTAGACAAGCGACAATTAATATTGGTACAATCGGCCATGTAGCCCATGGAAAATCAACTGTAGTGAAAGCTATTTCAGGTGTACAAACTGTCAGATTTAAGAATGAATTGGAAAGAAATATTACAATAAAATTAGGTAAGCAAAATTAGATATTTATTTATACCACTCTTTTTATTTCTTTATGTTACCAAGGTACAAGGTAAAATACTACATATATATTATTTATAATTCATGATCACTTAAAATATTCTCAATTACTTATTGCATGAAATCTGTTACAATTTTACATTCATAATATTACAACCATACATTGTAAAGCATACTTCTACATTAAAATATATATTTTAATGCAATAATTATTAAAGTATGAAAAGTTACAGACATTTAATCAATAAATAAACATATAAAATGATCTGTACATCAAACAACATCCATATGTTCTTTAATGTTTTTGTAGCAAAGGCTTGTTAGAGATAACAAACCAACAAGAGTTACTTTTGCAAATAATGCTGACTACGCGAAAATTTACTTTTGTTTGTAATATTTTTAAGCTGGTGTAACAAAAGTATTAAAACAAGTAAATAAATAAGTTGCACCATAACTAGCCAAAATTAATAACATAAATAAAAAATACTGTGAGAATAACAAACAAAATAGTACACTTATCATTAAATCAATGAAACTAAACACGATCAATATGTTAAAATATCCAAAGTTTGATAAAAAGATGTACCTGAAGTATAGCTTTTTTAAAATTATAAGCTCCACACAAACTTTTTGCCTATTCAAAGTTACAAAAGAGTACAACAAATAAAACTTTTATATACATATGCTTAATAAATAAATGTTTACTAAAATGTTCTTACTGTACATAAATAAATATATAAAATAAAACTTTATAAACTGTATATAATATTTAATCATATATAAGATTATTGTTTGTTCTGTTATCAAGAAAAAGTAAAAAAGAAATATCACTCACTATAATTATCAGATTCTTTGCAATTTACCATGTGAAATAGTAATCAAAACCAGTTGGCTGGATTTCTTTTTCTTTTCAATATTATTGAAATATATAAAATAATAATTAATCTAAATCACATGGTATGTTGCAGAGCGCCTGGCTGAGTCAGTGATAAAATTGTACCGTGAAAGAACAGACGAAAGAAGTGAAATTCTTTTTGCTGAAAAACTGAGAAAAGGAAAAAAAAGACCATTACATATTGATTCAGATGTGATACCAGCAAAAACACCAAGCAAAAAAAGAAAAAAACAAAAACAAGAACCAGAAGAATTCATTATAGAAAAAATTTTAGATTTCACATTTGAAGCAGGCAAAGTTAAGTTTTATATAAAATGGAAAGGATGGAACGATAGTGAAAACACATGGGAACCCATTGAAAATCTGGACAATTGTCCTGAAATATTAAGAGAATTTTTAATTGACAAAGAGCTTAAACATTGTCAAGAAATGGAAAAGCTTAAAGAAGAGTTGTCCTTTGATAATTTACTTGGTGAAGGTAACCTTGTTAATCGGCTTGATGAATTTGAGGAATTAGAACTACCCAAACTCAAAGATGATCTTATACTCAAATTACTCAGTATGATCCATCTAAAAGAATCTGAAGAACTTTATGCAACTGAGTTAGTTGAAGATACGAGAAACATTTTACAATTATATTGCATGTGTAGAAAACGGTGCCAGCAACTTATGGCTTTGAAAAATTGGGAAGAATATTTGAATCAAGTTGATAGGTGTAAGAAGTTAAACATTGAAAATAATGTTGACTTGGTCGGTCCACCTGAAAATTTCACATACATTAATGAATCTATTCCTGGCGCTGGTGTAGTTATTCCTAATGAGCCACCAATAGGTTGTGAGTGTGATGCTTGTAATTGTCGATCTAAATCTTGTTGCGGCATGCAAGCTGGACTTTTTGCTTACACGGTTGCTAAACGACTTCGTGTAGCTCCCGGAACCCCTGTGTATGAATGTAATAAGGCTTGCAAATGTTCATCTGAGTGTAGTAATCGTGTCGTTCAAACAGGCCGAAACATAAAGCTCACTATATTCAGAACGTCAAATGGATGCGGATGGGGAGTTAAAAGTGAACAAAAAATAAGGCAAGGTCAATTTTTGTGCCAATATGTTGGCGAAGTTATAACTTTCGAAGAAGCGGAGAAACGGGGACGTGAATATGACGCCAATGGGTTGACATACTTGTTTGACTTAGACTTTAATTCTGTAGAAAATCCATATGTGGTTGATGCTTGCAATTTAGGAAACATATCACATTTCATAAACCACTCGTGTGATCCAAATTTGGGTGTTTGGGCGGTATGGGCAGATTGCCTTGATCCCAACTTACCAATGTTAGCATTATTTGCAACAAGAGATATTGAAGCTGGGGAGGAAGTATGTTTTGATTATCTCCAGAAATCATTAGATAGTGATGATGACACTGCTGCCACAGTTCAGAAAGAACAATTAGAAGAAGATGTCAGCATTCCAAGTGCATCTGAAGCAAACATAGCTGTCTCTCCAGTTTCACCTACAAAGTCTAGATTTGAAGCCCAACAGCAAAATAGAGCTATGCTCAGAAATCTTACAGAATGTAAATGTGGCACATTGAAATGTAGAAAATATTTGTTTTGAGTGATACAAATACTCAATATTTTTATTATTTTAAGATTAGAAGATACAATATGCTTTAAAGTTACAATTATATTTTAATGCTGTTAATGCACAATATTGAATAACAGTGAATCTCTTATCATATTAATAATTGGTAAATGAACATATCTATTGCAATTTTGATACATATAATATTTAATTTATTAAAGTATAATTGGCCCTGTGCTCATCATCACGAAAAGTGAATTTCTAATGTACTAAATGAAAATCTTCATATGAATTATTGGTGTAATGGTTTAAAACAAATGTCTTAATTTTGTGTAACAAAAAATTCTACGGGTTCTGTGGGTCTGCCATTCTTGCATGGCATCATAACCACACTCCTCACTATACTTATGCATTTAAAATTATTTTATTTCTATTATGCTACAAAACTAAAAAAAAGTTGTAATAACGAAAAAACTACGTCAGTTATGAAATATCTCTTATTTATACTTTTATGTATAAGCAATTTTCTATCTCTACTCATGTAAATTTTCTTCATGTTGATTAAATGTACAACATTATTTACTTAACCATTATTTTATCTTTGTTGATTTTACCAACTTTAAATTATTATTTTTAATTGATGTTCTAAGTTCTAGAATTTAAAGTATTATTTAGTAAATAGTTTCATACGTAAATTTTATGTAGTGTAATTTTCATATTTTGTAAGTCCATATTGTGTTTATAAAATATATAAAAGCGAAATATTCACAATTTAGTGTAAGCATAGTTAAACATGTAAAGAATATATATAAGATATAAGAAGAGGTTTTTAGCATATGGTAGAGGAAATCTAGTACACTCCATTCCCCATTTAATACCCAATTATGGAGTCATTACATATTGAATTGTGGAGCTTAAACTTGAAATTAAACATACAACTGTCGCGTTTACAATCAGATGCTTTACTACAACGGCCTCAATTGCAAGATATATTTTCTAATAAATGCCTTAAATAGTGCCTTTTTTTATATTGGACCAAGTTAGATATTAGTCTTTACATAAGAATCTGAAAAATACATTGTTATATTTTTAGATGCATATATGTAATGTTTTACTCATAAGAACACTTAAACATTTTTTTTTATAAATGTTATTGCAAACATAATAAATGGAAGATAATTAAATTGTGTATTTGTATCAAGAACCTGATTTTTTTTTCTATACTTAATAAAGTCTTATGCATTACTTCAGTTACTACTTAAATTGTTTATATTAATTATCCAAACTGCTAAAGGTTCATCTCAGATATATAATTAAAATACCAGTGAACCAACATTACACTCACATATATTATATCCTGCATCCTTTTATATTTCTAAATTAGCAAGTTTCAATATAATTTTTATTTACATCCAGTTTTCTCGTTCCAAATGTTACGCAAGTGAGAAAGTTTTATATGCGACAATCCTAGATGCTTTAAAAGTTTCACTCTTTATGGATTGTTAAAGGACCACGACATTTTTATTAATATTATATGCATTATTAATTAAATACACTTTCAAAAATACAAAAAAAAAAATAGATTTTTTTAATACATTTTTTTAAATAACATCCATATTCACTCATTGCAGCTTTGTTAAATTATATTAAACGCAATCTAAGTTTATAAATAGTCTTGACGCTTTAAAAAAAAATGCATTTACGCCATTGTTGCACCAAATAATTTATATATTCTAAATATTTATAAATTCATATAAACATATTTTTTATTTCCACAACAATTTTTCTTCTAAAAGGTTACGCAAACGCCAAAATTTACAAATGCGACAATCCTAAATGCCCGCGCCCGACCAGCTTCACGTCGGGCGGCTCCTCCAAGGACGACAACTTCCCGTGCCTGCGCCCCGCCTGCACGGGCCGCTTCCAGCTCGTGCGGCACGTCAGCTTCGTGGACTGCCCCGGCCACGACATCCTCATGGCCACCATGCTTAACGGTGCAGCTGTGATGGACGCTGCATTGTTGCTTATCGCTGGTATGGTTTCTTTTTTTTTAGTATCATTTCTACATGAGGCCGGTCGTGGCGCAGAGGCACAAAGTGTGACTGTAAAATCGACTGGTTGTGGGTTCGATCCCCACTTGTGGAAGTGAAATATTTATTTACATTTATATTTTCATTTCTTCGCTCTTGTGTCGAGGCAAAACGCGGCGTTGAGTTCCGCCACTCAGCACGCAATGCCTTCAGAATAAAACTTGGGAGTTTAGGCTTATGAAATCTCCCTCCATTGATTATCACAAGCAACTAATAATATTTGTTCATATAAATATAGTATATATTTTTTTTGGTCTAACACCATATAATTTAGGTACTTTTTACAAAAAGTAAATTTAAAACACTAAACAATAATAATATTTCAGGTAATGAATCCTGTCCTCAACCTCAAACTAGTGAGCATTTGGCTGCCATAGAGATTATGAAATTGAAGCATATTATTATACTACAAAATAAAATAGACTTAGTGAAGGAAGGTCAAGCTAAAGAACAACACGAGCAAATAACTAAGTTCGTCCAAGGAACGGTCGCCGAGGGGGCCCCCGTCATACCCATATCTGCTCAACTTAAATATAATATCGAGGTAAATATGACATATATTTTTTATATAAATTTATCTTGCATTAAGCAGGGCAGGCAGAGGGAACGTAGTACTAACGCTCCATTTTTCATTTTCTGTTCAATTTTTGAACAATTGTGTATTGAGTGGTGGTACTTAACGCTGCTGTTTGTAGTAAACGAGGAGATTAAAATAAATAATTTCGTCGTGTAGGGTCAAAACAAAAATAATCTGTTGCTCCACTTTCAACTCCCACACGCACGCAGGTGCTGTGCGAGTACGTGATGAAGAAGATCCCGGTGCCGCTGCGCGACTTCACGTCGCCGCCGCGCATGATCGTGATCCGCTCGTTCGACGTGAACAAGCCGGGCTGCGAGGTGGCGGACCTGCGCGGCGGCGTGGCGGGCGGCTCCATCCTGCAGGGCGTGCTGGCCGTGGGCATGGAGGTGGAGGTGCGGCCGGGGCTGGTGAGCAAGGACGCGGAGGGCCGCCTCACGTGCCGCCCCATCTTCTCGCGCATCGTGTCGCTGTTCGCGGAGCAGAACGAGCTGCAGTACGCCGTGCCCGGCGGCCTCATCGGCGTGGGCACGCGCATCGAGCCCACGCTGTGCCGCGCCGACCGCCTCGTGGGGCAGGTACGCTACACACATTGTATACGCCGACTTGTGCTCACGCATCAATTCATTTAACCAATCTGCATTCAGGTTCTTGGCGCCGTCGGAGCGCTGCCAGGTATCTTCGTGAAGCTTGAGGTGTCATACTATCTCCTCAAACGTTTGCTTGGAGTGCGCACCGAAGGAGATAAGAAGGCCGCCAAGGTTCAAAAGTTAACTAGGAATGAGGTGAGAAAATTAAATAAGAACAAAAGCCACAACATCATCCCATGGGCGTATACATATGTTCCAGGGGGTGGCTTTGTCTTCAGTTTAAATGTATGTTTTTGTTTAAAGGTTTTTTTTTAATTTTTCAGACTTTGTTAATTGTTGGTAAAAAATCTGGTTTGGGCACCATACAATCCTAGGGTGAGCACGGTGAATTAGAGAAAGAAATATGTTCTATGCATGTCCCATATAATATGGGAGATTGCACTTCACGCTATATCACGCACTTTTCGCCACTCGAGGCATTGCGTGTTTAGTGGCGAAACTCAACGCCGCGCTTTGTCTTCCAGAGCGAGAAACAGAAAATTATCAATTCCCGAGTGGAAATATAAATCAACCGATGCCGATGTGCGAAAATGGCCCAAAGTAAATGTACGTTTATTTGCATTGTTCCAGGCGTTGCTGGTTAACATCGGGTCACTCAGCACCGGTGGAAGGGTGATCGCCACGAAGGCTGATTTGGCGAAAATAGCCCTCACGAGCCCCGTCTGTACCGAGATAGGAGAGAAGGTCGCTTTGAGTAGAAGAGTTGAAAACCACTGGAGGTCATTGTTTTTGCTCATTTTTATAACTTTTTTAGCTTCACGCTGTATCCTGCATACAGCAATGTAGGCAGAGGGAACCAAGTGTAAAGACACTCCGTTCTCCACTTTCCTGCGAATTTTCGAGACATTGCGCGTTAAGTGACGGAACTCAACGCTGCGGTTTGTCCGTCACCAAAACGAGGAAATAAAAATATTATAATAAATAATTTATCTCTGCTGTGCCACGCTACGACACGATTTGTTGTTTATAGGTCATCCATAAATGGGGATCGATAAAATGTGACGTTTGGTGACAAAAGCGGGGGGACATCTTAAATATTGTCATCTAGCGTCACATTAATTGTAGTAATTTATGGATGGCCACTATGGAATGATTACTTATTTTCAGCCTCAGCGTGCAACATAGCAGAACTAAATATTGAGACACCTGTTCTCCAATTTTCACCTGATATTTTGCTTAGTTTTAATTAGCAAAAATCGACACAGCACCACTCTCTTTTTTACTATAACAGGGAAAAAATATCCCCTTTCAAATAATACTCCCAATTACAATTGAACACTGCCATTGTGTCACGATGGCATAAAAACATTGCTTGTTAGTTATTTTATAAAAATTAAATCAGCTTTACGCTGTATCCCGCACACTGCAGGGTAGGCAGAGGGAACCTAGTGTTAAGACACTCCATTCCCCACGTTCCGCCGAGTTCTGGAGACATTGCGTATTGAGTGGCAGAACTCAACGCCGCGCTTTGCCTCGACACCAGAACGAAGAAATGGCAATATAAATTTAAGTAAATATTTAATCTCCTCGAGTAGAGATCGAACCCACAACCAGTCGGTTTCACAATCACACTTTATGCCCCTGCGCCACGACTGGCCTCAATTATTTTATAAACTTAATATTTTTTTTATCTATAAAAAATATATATAATTGTTAATTTACAGATTGATTGGTTGGGGACAGATCCAAGGAGGTGAAACTATTGAACCTGGTAAAAATTAAATACAATAATGCCTGTATCTTTTATAATCCATCATATATAATAATAAAAACTTATTGTTAAACAGTGTTTTATTCCAAAAAAAAATAAAAATATATATTAGGAGTAAATAATTTATTTCATTTGTTCATTTACATCAGAATTACTTATTAGCTTATTAGGCCATATATATAAAAGTGTTGATATCCTCGTCGTCGCGACGCATGTATTTGTGTTCAATCAGCCATTCTAGTTGCTCTTTGATCATCTTCTTCGACGGTAGGAACATATTCTTTAATATCTCGACGAGTTCACTCTGAAATGAAACAAAATTTCAAATAAGATGGCCGGACATAAAAAAATGGCGTACGAAATATATATATATATATATATATATATATATATATATATATATATATATATATATATATATATATATATATATATATATATATATATATATATATTCTGTCTTCGTGTGATTTTTTTTCTGCAATTTTACAGATTTTGTTAGAACAGCAATTACAAATTATTTTGAAATGTGATGTCATGTAATCTAGAACCCAAACTATCTTACGCCTTGTGACACTTCGTCGGCCATTACCGTTATTTAAGGATGGCCTCCTACGGATATTTAAAATTGAAATATTTTTAGCTTTACGCTGTATCTCGTACATAGCCAGGGTAGGCAGAAGGAACCTAGAATCCAACCTTCGGAACATTTCTGTTCCTCAATTTCCGCCGAATTGTTTACGTTCGATTACGTGTTGAGTGACGGAGCTCAACGACGCTCTTTATTATAATATTTTCATTTCTTCGCTCTGGTGGTGAGGCAAAAGCACGTCGTTGAGCTCCGCCACTCATTCAACCTCCAGAATTCGACGAAAAGTGGGGAACGGAGTTTGGCTCCCTCTGCCCATCATGCATGCCGCGTGAAGCTGAAAAAAAACCTATATCAAACCGAAAATAACAATATTATGAAAAATGTTTAAAAAGGTTGACTGTAGCACGTCTCGAACTTGCACCTCTTGGAAATCGTCCACGCGCACTATCCACTAAGCCATAAAATACATTATTCATATTTAGTAGTAATAGACGTTTTACACATAAAACATATATGATAGTAATACCAACCTGTAAAGCAGTGTTTGTGATGCGCTTTCTCATCTTCAGTATTTTTATGATTGCTTCTTGTGTTCTAAGAATTCTTAGTTGCACAATGGAATGGTTATCTTCTAATTGTGACCGTTCTGTACTAAGTTGAAGTCTTCCAATTAAATTAATTTTCCCTCTTCTTTGTGGCTTCCCATTTTTAATGAGGGCAAATTCCTGATTAACCCAAAATATTGTATTTTCTGAAAAATCTTTAGGATTTTGAACGAGAGGCTCGTAACAAAGCAGCTGGCGTTTTAATTTAGGGAACGCAACCAATGACCATAAGGTCCTTCTTAGTTCTGGATCAGGTAATTCCGTAGCTAGTCTTAAATTTTCGTAAGTAACTCTCTCCATTGGCCTTTGATTCCAAGCAAAAAGGACAGCCATTTGAAAAGTGGTTACATCTAAATCAAATCTACCGACTGAATTGGCAAATGTTATAGTACCATTGCTCATATGATGATACCATTGTAACTTTCTACCAGAGTGTTTCTTTTTATAAAATTCTTCTACTTCTGGTATATAATCTTCTAATTCTAAAGGAAGACTTACGGTAACTCGCTCTGACCCTCTGGCCCACGCGCCTGCATTCAGAATTTTGATATTAATAGCATCATGTCTTGTAGTTTCACCCCT